>JARJLU010009266.1:0-85656 GCA_030272975.1 Sparidentex hasta | reverse complement strand
GGGGGGCGGTCCATACTCACCAGGTTGCGGACGTCAGGCAGCGTGAGCCACAGCGGGAACACGATGGGCAGCAGGAACAGATACGTGGCCTGCTTGCGTCTGGTTTCAGGCCACTCTAGAGACAGAGGCTCATTCTCCTCCTCCTCTTCCTCTCCCTCCTTCTTTCCGTCGTCACCTTCACTGTCACCGGACTCGCTGCTCTCCTCGTCGCCGCTCTCGTCCTCCCCGCTGCCATCAGAGCCCTCTGAGCCGTCTGATCCCTCCGCTGCTGCCTGCAGGCCAAAGCCAAAGAGATGACATTCTTTTTTCTGTGAGAAAATTGCTTTTACCTTTACATCCGTGTGTTTCTCTTTTCTTTGATGTAACCCACACGAACATGAAGTCATTATTGTGTTACAATATTCTCTCTCTGCACTGGTGATTTACATTAAAATGCACTCTGAGGTAATAATTGTACTTAAGTTGACCCTTTTCTCAGAGTCTGATTAGGAGGCTGAACTCGAGGAATCAGGGCAGCCTTCATCATGCAGACGCATAAAAATCCAGCTTAGGACTGGGGTGGCAGTTTTTTTTGTTTTCCAGAGGACCAAAGTGAATTCCAAATGTAAACGAGTGGCCATGAAAATGTGAGTCATTGAGTGGAAACGTAAAACACACAGTGCTGAATTATGTGACACTAATTCTCAGTGCCAAGTGCAGCACTGAAAGAGGAAAAGACCAGGCTAATAATAACTATTAATGAACAAACATCATGTATATGACCACATTAACTTATTTACTGTTTTACAGATGCAGCTGTAACTAACCTATATATCTATGAATGACAACATGAAAAGCAATGCCTACCCAGGTAATCTAGCCTATTAGGAACAGTTGAGACGTCACCTCTTTTTGACTCTTGACTGACTTGCGCGGCACGGAGCAGGACCGGTGTCTATCAGCACGTCTTCATCTGTAACCTGACCTGTTGACCGTCAGGACCGAGGCAACAGACGTGGCTGAATTTCGCTATTGTAACTTGTCACCTGAAGTAAGTGAGCAAGAGTCAAAATGAGGCCAATTGTCCATGTAGACAGCGCCCTCTGTTGGAATCAAGCTAAACAGCAAAGTGGACTCACTGCATGCGTTCGCCTCAAGATTCATTAACCTGTTGCCCTTGTGTTGATTTTTTTTGGAGATTAAGAGTTTTATTTTTGTTAGGACGTCGCAGGAGGGACTGAGATGGTCCCTGGGCTGTATTTTGAGTATGTTTTGCTTCTGCTTATGTTTTGTTTGGTTTGTGATGGATGTTGAATTTCACCTCTTATGATTTTGACATTAAAAACTGAATTTATGGGCATACTTTATAAGAGGGTACACATATTCGCTATAAACTAGTTTGTTATTAAAATGAATAATTATTATATTGAATTGAATAATATATTATATCATTTTGCTATCTATTCATTATCTAAGGCACTTATTAATGCTTTATTCTTTCTGACTATAACTACAAGGCCAATAAGACAGAACCTCCTGATTACTGCTTATAAGGTCAATAGTCGGACATGATTTATGATGATTGATTTCCCTCAATTATAAACAGAGTCTACTCTTGAATACCTAAACACTAAACTGCACAATCGGACACCACTGTGTTAGTGTTGTTCCTGGAACACCGCGATAAATGTCGCCTCATCATTTTGACAGATCAAACACGTGTCTGTCACGTCACACCATACATAGTTTCTCAGAGGGGAAGAGACCAGAACAAAATGCACGTGGGGAAAGTTTTCCATTCAGACACGTGTTAAATGTATCTACGCCCAAACCGTGTTTTAACAACCGTACACCTTATTCAAACCGCAACAGAAGACTACAGAGAATAATAAAGTGAACCGTATAATAATATGCTTTAGACAGGATACGAATCAAAGTCTCCTGAGTAGGAAAATTGTGCTTTATCATTTTGGCAACAACAGCTCACTCCTCAAAGTGGACTCAAGTTTCTCACTCAAGGTCCTGGAGCGACACTAATTATGATGTTCAAGCAAGCAACACACTGCGAAATCAGACACACCAAGTGTTGAAAGTCTCCGGATAACTCTAAATGACTTCTTCATGACTCAGAGTACATGTCACATTCTGAAGTGAGGTCTTGCTCATAACCCACTCGCGACTAGTTTGACGCTGATTAACCAACAGAGGATCTACTAGATAATGTCCATCCAGAATGAGGCATTAAAGGCGCTTTATATTGACTGACAAAGAGCTAACGTGCTACTAAAATGCATGCTCATACGCAACTAGCTAATGGTGAACACGTGTTCCCCTAAATTTGTAGATTACTTCTCCTATCAAACTTCACAGCAGCAGCCTTAAACGAGTCACTGTGTCATGATTATTTTCTGATAATAGCTGTTTGTTTTCTGGGCTTATTGTCCCCTGCTTAATACGTTCTAGCAATACTATGAATCAACAGCTAATTACTTTCACAAGCTCATCAATACCTCTTATTTCCCAGTTGTCAAGTTGTTGTTAAGATGCAACACGAAGTCTGTCGGGAGGATACAGATGCTGTCGGGTGTTTATCTCAATTAATGTTGCTTATATTAGGCTGTTGATGATGCAAAGTAGAAGAGGAAGCACTACGATCCTATAATGAGGAAGATGACTTTCATCATTGCCGATACATTAATTAATAAAAGCGTGACTTTACTGTTGAAGTCGGTTGAGCTGCATACCCACTGCAGGCTGGCTCATCGGCTTCCCCTTCTTTAGTGTTTTTTTTGGCCGGGGTCTCCTACCACTTTGGGTTTCATTTGCTTAAATATGTCCTCAAATAAGTCCTGGGGCCCTTTGCTGTGTGTCACCCCCGGTCACTCCCTGCATGAACTTTATGTACGTGTAGAAGTGCGTTAAGCGTTGATTTAAAAAATCTCAACTTCAGCAGATCTCTGTGAGTCGTTTCTTGCTTGAAAGCTGCGTATCAGAAAAGGTCAGAGTGAGTTTAAAATCACCCGTGCACCTTTGGCTCGTCCGGCTGGTCGGCCGTCTTCTCACCCGTCTCTTCTGTCTTCTGAGGCTGTGAGGTGGACGGCTCGGCTGCTGCAGCGCCCCCCGCTGCCGCAGCGGCCGGCTCGGTGTTTGGGGTGGCGTCACCGTCTGGAGGAAGAAGAAGAAAACACAGAATGACAAAGTTGTTGTGCTGTACGTTGGGCAGATTAATGTGGATGACCATGACAGTCCAATTAGGTTGTTTAGTCACATATGTCGTGTCCGGTTCACTGTCTCAACCTCAGACAGTTCAGACTGAAACAGCTCATGTATGCACGTTTTAATGTTAAACCGACTGAATTATTATGCTGTGTGGACCAGTGTGAAGTGCCAGGGAGCGTGATTGGAGTGTTTTGGAGATAAACATGTTCTTCTCATGGAGAAGACACACACACACACACGCGCGCACGCGCAGAGACATGTCCCATCTGCATAATCCTGGGGTTGATTGATTCGGGCCTGTTGAAGCCTCTTCAGGCTCCCTGCAGCCCCACTTTGCTCTGTGCCTCGGATTCTGAAGCACCTCCTCACTCCCTGGTGACGCACCGTCAACACGCTGACTGAGAGGCTCCACTGATTGTGGAGAGCAACCTCTTTTAACCCCCCCAACCGTCTATGACAATTGATACGCACCGTCACAACCCCGTTACGGCTTCTGCGCCTCCATCACAGAAACATTTGGATAAAAAATATTCAGATGTAGTCAAGAAATGGCCACTTTTAGTACAACGTTAAGGTGGTGCAGAGTGTAACTACTTGCTGGTCTTTCTGAATTTTTAAAAATTCTCTTTAAAGAGTAAATAATGTACTCATTTGACTTTTTTGTATGAGGAAAACAATATACATTACATTAGTGCTCAACGATACATAATACATATAAAAAGTTTTTCGAGTTCAACATCCTCTTCTTTTTTCCTCATTCACAATTTGGCTGTCGTCCAGAAGAAACCATTCTCATTCAGTTGACAGCATGCATCTTTTCAGCTGTCAAAACACTCAGATTAAACATTGTTTTGTCTCAGTGGTGGTAAACTAGGTGTATACACTTCATGGATCCTCATGTCAGCTTCTAACCTGTCTTTATCAAAGCATCAGATTGCACCTTCTACAAAAAACTCACCTTCAGAGCGGCGATGATGCGACTTGCTCTGTAATTTGCCCGTGACCGGGACGTTCAGAGGCTTTACTTTGTTCTTTGCTGTAAATTAAAAGAATAAATTGCCCAAACAACATGAGTCCTTTAAATATCAACCAAGATAGACAAGCAGTCTTGGGCAACCAAGTCGACACGCCTTTACTCACACGCTGGCCACTTAGTAAAACATTTGCATAAAATGGTTTTAATTGTTTTGTTTCTTAATTGTCCATTTATTTTTTGATTTTGGTCTTTGTGAGCAAATTCAACAAACCTGTTTTTTGTTGTTTAATCCTGGTTGTTTAATTATAAACAAACTGAATGCTGAATAAGTGACCCCCCCAAAGCAAAACCAGTCCAGTGATGCTTGAATTGGGAGAATGACCCACACCTCTGCTAAAATGTAAACCAACATCCCAATATCACTTCCCCCAGAGGCGAGTCTGTAAAATGTCTATGTCTATCCCATGAACCTGCATGACCTTAATAAAAGAACTGCAGATTTTACAAACTAATTACTACTTTCAAACAGGCTCATGTCAAAAGAATAGCTTGTTTTTTACACAAGCACTCTGAACATGTACTTGTCTACTTCAGACTATGTAAGGAAAATACAAGATATGTTTTAGATTTTTGTTAATAAATAAAACAATTCATATTAATACTGAAGA
Source organism: Sparidentex hasta (assembly GCA_030272975.1). Classification (NCBI taxonomy): domain Eukaryota; kingdom Metazoa; phylum Chordata; class Actinopteri; order Spariformes; family Sparidae; genus Sparidentex; species Sparidentex hasta. The sequence goes on along the minus strand of JARJLU010009266.1, from coordinate 80,814 downwards.
GGACGCACTTATGAATCCCTAAAAACAAAGAAATCGTAAAAGATTGTTATTGAATAGAACACCAAGTTTTCCAAGCAGCCAGCGTGTGGAAAAGATTAGCGGTCCTCAAACAAAACAGACACAACTGGATGCAAACATGCAAACGTCCAATAAAGACAAACAACCATCCAATTTAAAAGACAACCATCTAAAATGAGTGCAGAAACATTTCTGGGACAGAAGCAGACCACACTGAGTAAAACAACAAACAGACACGACACCGACATGTCTCCTGTCTTACCTTTCCTCTGCACTGACGACTCCCCTCTGACATCACCATTAAAGGACGTCTCTGATTGGCAGAGACACACGGACTAAATACCGATCACCAGTTATGGGATTCTTTACTACATAAAATAACAATATGAAATAAGAACTTTTTGAACACTTTTTGAGGTCAGTTTCCAAATTGTAATTCAATTATTTATTTATTTTTGAGCCAACATTTTTGCAAAAACCAAGCTCATGTGAAGGTTTGTTTTTATTCACTTTTGCTGTTAAATGTGAATGAAACTTAGTTTGAACACAAGAAGACACAAATTCACTGCAGTCACAATGAGACACCACAGGAAACAACAGCAAGGCGACGTCTTGTTGTCGCTCTTACCTCTCCTGGTTTTCCTCAGGCTGGGGGTTTTAATGGCGCCTCTGAGGGCCGTCTCTAGGATGGAAACCCACAGCAACAGTTTTAACCTCTGACCCATCAGCAGTGTAGTCATTTTCTTTGCAAGGGCGCCTGTTATCCATTTAAACTGACACAAACCATCTGCCTTTACATGACTGATGGACCCACTTTTATTCCACCGGTTGCGTCCACTTCCAGCTTCAGTCAGAGATTTCATGCAATGCCTCGGACAACACTGGAGATACACCTGGGGCCGAGATTAACTCCATTTTCTTTTCTACAGGTGAGAGGTTTTTTTTTTACCACAAATGGCTCAAACATTTCCCACTCTCACACGCTTTCTCGAGTCCTACAAATGTGCGCAAATGGCTCAAGTCCTCTGATATTAAACTGTCAAAGTTCGGTAAACAATGACACAGAAAACAATGTGTTCTCACATCCTGTTGAACCATATGGAGACATTAGTGACACTACACTAATCCACGTCTGAGCCAAACGGCTACAAATGCAAATAAAGAGCGATGCTGGAGAAGGACAAACAGCAGCTGCAACCTGGCAACCCAAAAGGTCTTTTTGACAGCTTTACTTTATAAATGAGACAAACATATTAAGTTCCCATTCAATATGATGTTTAGATTTAAATTAAAACTATACAAAACTTTATACAAGTGCAGTTGAAACAATTATGTTGATTAATCAATTACCTGATTGACAGAAAGCTAACAGACAACTATCATGACACACTCCAGATTATGGTTCCAGATTATCCGATGTAAGGATTTGTTGCTTTTTCCTTTTAATTGTTTAAATAGCCGTTACACAATTTGAAAAGTCTTTAGAGCTTTGGACTGTTTTCTGCTTTTTGGCTTATTTTACAAACCAATTCATTGATGAATGGAGGACATGATGAGCAGATCAATCACGAGCTGCTGCCCAATACAAAATGGTTCAAAATTAATTTCAACTCAACCAACGACAGTACAATCCTGACTTTACATTAATGCATGAGTAATAATAATCTAATGCTGAAATATCAAATAGCACACAATGTTTTTCTGCATCGAGTACTTTTACTTTTAATGCTTTAAGTACGTTTACCTGATGATACTTACTCAACAGGACTTATATCAGAGTATTCAGACAGTGTAATATTATTACTTTTACTTAAGTTAAGGATCTGAATACTTCCACCATGATTGTCTGTTGCTCTTCCACATCTGCATATGCGTAACTGAGCAGAAAAAAGATTCAGTCGTCAGGAAGTTAAGTCTCGTCAGGTTCATGTTTAATATGCTGACAGTTTACCACAGTAATGAGATACAGTCCAGCTGCACGAAGCCGGTCTCTGCTCTGCACTTGTTCCATACAGATAAAGAGCTTCGTCTGCTCACACGCTGGCTCTTATCCAGCTTTTATTAGCCTGTATTGAAAAGCTGATTAAGGATCAGTGGTGGCCGAGTGCCGCGAGAGCGAGGGACAGTGGCCCCGCTGAGTCTGAGGACAGGTTGAAGGTCGCTGCGGTTCATCACGCTAACCTGACTTACAGGAAGGTACAGGACGGCCAGCGCTGAGTCACTGGATCATGTCATGGAACAGTTGGTCCCCAGAAAACTAAGCGACCAATTGTTTCAATGACATATCGAGCAAAAATGCCACAAACTAACTCCTGTCAGGTGTCAGGATTTGCCGCTTTATTGGCACATACGAGAGTATAAATTAGTTGATATTAAACTAAGTAGCTGACAAGGAAAATAATGTATGCCCCACTGCATACAGATGTGCAGTAAATCAAGTTGGATGGCAAAGACGGCAAAGTCTGATGTTCTAAAGTTTAAATTTTAAGGACTGTTGTCGGCTCTGGCTGTTACCTTCCCCCAGAGGGTCGAGCGTGTGGATCATCAGCTGGAAGATGGTGCTCCTCAGCGAGGTGTTGTGGAGGGAGGCCGAGCTGCCGCCTCTCTGCAGGACAGGACGCACCTACAGGCCAGCAGACATGTAGTCAGAGATGAAACCAGATATCTGGACAAGATGAAACCACGATACTCTGGGACAACAGTGACACAGTGTTTTTAATAGCTAAGTGACAGCTTATTCTTAACGTATTAATGAGAAATTGTGAGATTTTTTTTCTTCTTTTTTTAACAAATCATGATCTGCAACTTTAATTATAATACACTCTAGAATGGAGAATGACCAACTTCAACACTGTTAAACTAAAATAAATGAAACCCCTTCCCCAGAAAGTGTCACATCCTGAGGCGGTGTGTGTGGGGCTATAGTCAGGAGAGAGCTTAATTTCCTCCTCATACTTAAAAGGACTAACTCACTCTATACTGCAATACAAGAACCACTGTGTTTTTGTGTGTGTTCTTTAGCTAGCTTTAGCACCTGTAAAATTACATACAATACAAACAGGGGGCAGCATGTCACAAGAGTAGCTGCTAACTGCTACCAAATGTAGCTGCGGTTAGCTAGTTAGCTTAGTTAGCTATGCAGCTAGCAGTCCGGACGTGGAGCTTGGAGCACTGGGGAAGTGTAGGTGTTTACTCCGCGAGCACAATAGCATTAGATGGGGATGGGGCTAGCTGGCTAGCATGCTAATCATGCTTTGTAACACAATATCAAAATATGTTATTCCTTCACATTCTGTTGATTTTAATAAAAGTCATGAATGCTTTCAGACTAAATTCTTACATATTGCACCTTTAAGGCAACTTTTAAAGGGTTCTTACCTTAATACGAGACAGCTGGAAACACTGAAAAGTCAGCCGGGAGACAGTGTTTCCAAACAACTCACTGTGCTAATGTTAAGCTAGCTACAGATGATAAAATATTGACAACTGTAAAGCAAAAATGATGGTTGCAAGCCAGAAATGGCTGGATATATAAAATGAGGATATCAAAAACAGGTTGTCTGGTCCACACCAACAACACAAGCAACAACAACACAAGCTATGGTTTCTTCTCACCCTTAGTCTCGTTTTGTCCTCTTGTGGGTCCGGTGGGGATTTGTTGCATTGGGGGCCGCTCGGAGATCGCTCAGGTTCCCGTTTAGATTTATCGTCAGCCTGTGGTGCCGCAGCAGCAGCCGGAGGAGCAGGAGGAGGCGCAGCGGGCGCAGCAGGAGGAGGAGGAGGAGGAGGTGCTGCTGGAGCTTCACTCTCCTGTAGGTGCAGTGAGAACTTTAGTCACTTCTCAGCACCTCATTTATTCAGTTTACATGCAGATATATACAGAGATAAGAATTTTTGTTCTTTTTACAGCTGCAAATAATGTTCGATAACCACCATTTCTCTACAATTTGATTTATCCTCTAGATTATAAAACAGAAGATCGTGGGTTTTTTTTTTTTGTTGCTTTTTTTGCTGGTCTTCAATGGATAGAACAGCTGCAGATGGACAAGAACAAGGAGGACATGCAGCAAAGAACCATGAGCTGGTATATAACCTGGGCGGCTGCTGAGGACGGGGCCTCGGCTTGTTGGTCACACACTCTACCATATGAAATATATGCACAACAAAATTTCCCAGAAGCCAAAGTGACTTCCTCAGATTTCAACCTCCATTTCAAAACCCATAGATTTCAGCCATCATAAATGACAAAGATATCAGGAAGCTGAAACCTGCAATGTTTGACATCATTTCTGGAAAAGATAAGAAACTGTTGATTTTCAGTTCATACTAATCCCAGACTGACTCTGCAGCCTGACGTCAAAGCTGGGGGGTCAGCAGGTAGAAATGTGCCCTCAAAAGGTGTAACAGTGTTTCTTGGTAGACCAAACAAAGGGCTAGACCTTAATCGAATCTATCTAGTTAACACTGGTAAATCTGAGATCTTACCATCAGCAAAAGAACACAGTGTGAACCTTAAGCCTTAGAGTGGATCTGCTTTATTAACTCAACCTGACACCTTTGTTATTTCTCTTACTGCTGTGCTCATGTGGCAGGTCTGCATGATGTGGTCAAATGTGGTAAGATATCCATGCTCCGTGAAAATGATCATTTTTTTGCATCAAAACCTTAGTGTCAACTGAAAAGATGAATGATGTTTAATGATGATTTGCGGGGGTCTGCAATTTAACAGGGGCCCGGCAGCTCAGTTTTTGCCCCCAGCAGGTTAATCCGGCCGCGGCTATAAGAGGATCTGGTTCTCAATCAGTCACTTGCTGTTACGTATATGACATCTTTACATCTACGTAATCTTACTGGACTTAACATTGTACATTGGATTCCACCTCCACTGATTTGCAAGAAACCTAAGACCTAAGACGTACTCTTAGCTGGCGCTTGTGGAAGCTTACATGCACGCCGGCACAAACTTTTGTAATTTGATCCTCTCTTTCCCTCTTTCCTCTCGACTGCACAAACCTGATGAACATCATCGGATCACATCAGAATAATTCACACACAAAACGCTTCATGAGGCAACCTGATTGGATCTGATTTGAGGGCAAATTAAAAAACTTTTTTAAAAAAAGGACAGCTTCATGTTCCATCGATCAAATAAAATGGGGAGATGAGATAAGTATAATATAAGGAGCAAGATGCTAAAATAAAGTGATTCATGACTAAAATGGGAGGCTGTTTAAGTGACCATGATACATCATACATTACAGTTGATTTTGGGAACATATCACGTGTTGCTATTGAGGATATAATACATTTTCCCTCTGGACTGATACTATTTTCCTTGCAACTTGGGCTGGACCCTAATAATGGACTGTTCAGATATTTGTTCGTTGGATGGGTATTCGGTTTTTACATTTGAGATTCAGATACTCATTCATGTTTGTTGGATTGTTTTTTTTTATTGTTGTTGCGAAATGTAGATTGTAAACAAAGGTGGGCTGCAAAATAGCTGTTATTACTGTATCTCACAAAAGGTGCAAACCAACGAAGCCCCAGAGCCCCCAAAAAACGGTACTCAGGACCGCCCTTCTGGCAGCTGTTCTAGTCGTCATAAACAAATCTAAAGATCTCAATAAAATCTAAAGCAAAGCCCCAGAAAAAAAGAAAAAAAAAACCTGTCCAGTAAATCTGCAAGACATGATGCTGATAGAATCAGCAATCATTTCAAAATTATCTTTTAATCATTATTATTTTTTATATTTCTTTTCCCCATGTGCAGCCTGGCAACTGCAAATGACTAGTGCAATTCAGAGAAAATTGCTCTGAATCATACGAGCAACTGAAATCCTTTTAAAAGATCACAAACGCCATGTCTGCCACATGATCCTCGATGCTCTGAGCTGTGCAGCTGTCCGTACAGTCAACAGGTTGCCTCCTCTGAACACATTCAAGAGGTAAGACTACGAAATGCTCTGAAAACTCTGTTGGATTGTGGGAAATGGATTATTTTGAAATAAAAACGCATATATTGGAATTCCTGGAGGAGGACGTTTTTCTTTTAAACCCATTAATGTGGCGGCATGCTCGACGCTGTGGCTAAAGGAGAACACACCGACAGCCGGCGCGCCTCCGGGCTAATTGGAGAACGTTCTGGTTGATACTTGAAATAGAGAAACACGGCTCTACATGTTAATTACAGGCTCAGACGTTTCCTGCTCTCCATCAGCCGCGGAGGGCTGTTGAGTCTGCAGGCATTCTGCAGAAAGCAAGACGTTTAAATACACTATTCCTTTATTTTCTGTTCTGTTTATTTTGTTTGAATCTCTATATAGTGGTATTTCACGGCCGTGGCAGGAACAGAGTGACATCTGAATCACTTGTCCAGCGTGACGTGCTGTCTGTGACACCTGGACTCCTCTCTGTTCCGCATCATCAAAGGATTTCGCACAAATGCAGGCTGTCACCCGCTCAGACCTCCGAATCACTGTCCCTCTCTCGCTGTGTGTGAGCAGGCAGCAGTCCCGGCGGCGAGGAGATGAAAGGACAGCAAATCAACTGTGTGTGGACCGTCTGTTCACAACTCACCTGCAGAGACGTCTGCTCTGTCCGCATCCCTCGCGTTGGTTTTGATTACTGTATGGTCCATCTCTTCACTGGTGGTTTCACACGAGTAAAAAAAGCTCAAAAACACCTGTTAAGAGCTCATTTAACAATTCAGGTCATTTAGAAATATGAGTTTTATTCAGAAAAGGGCCGGATAACTTCCTCAAACTGCTCTTTTGTTTTATTTTATTTTATTTCTTTATCAAATGTTACCAAACAGGAGGAAACAGTGCATTTGTTGGGGTTGTGTGTGTGTTTTTGGTAATGAAGGAACGCGTCACCCAGTGTGTCTCACTGATGATATTATAATATTAACATAGTTTTTGGAGAGAAAGATGAGATCAGGCTTTGATGCAGACAAAACACGTGTTAGCAGAATCATTCGGTGGTGTTTCTTGTCATTTAATGGTGTTTGATCGTAAGAAAAATAACAGAAATATATCAGCCATACCCTCAAAATGATCCTTTATCGACTTTGACTGGAGTTGTATATTTTAAAATTTTAACAGAACTTCTCTGTGGTCCACACTGCAGATATAAACTGAGATGACCAGTTACCATGGAAAGTCTGTTTTTACAGACCCTACATAAGGAGTTTTTCCTTTTGTGTTGTAGATTAAGTGATTGCAGATCAAGTGATGCAGTGATTTACTATATCTTGGTATATATCAATGTTTGTGACATTGATGTCAAGTAGGAAAACGAGAATGTGCAGATTATAATCCATATTCCAACAAAATTGTATACCTGCGGAACTGGTGTGTTTAGAGTTTTTCATAACTTTCCCAGTCTTTTGTTGACCCTCTGCTGACTTTGAAACTTGTTGCTGGCCTCCAAGTCAATACAAAGTGTAATATCATTTCTTTGTACTGTTTAAATATGAGCATATGTCAGTTATTACATAGTGTTTAATTTATGTTTTACACAGCATCCTTACTTTGTTGGAGTGGGGGGTTGTGTTTTCTATGAACAAACAATTAACAATGACTATAAAAACTTCCCAAAGTAGGCAAGTTTACATTTTCAAGTGCTGCTTTGTCCGACCAAGAAGTCAAAACCCAAAAGATCTTCAACTTACTGTCACGAAGAGTAAGAACGCCAGCAAGTAATCACATTTTTGAGAACATGGCACCAGTGAATTTGTGGTATTTCTGTTTTTAAAATGACTTTAATGACGTTTCTTAATTATCTGTCAGTTGTCAGACTAATTGTTTTGTCTCTGGTTTGAACCATATGAGTCATTTCAGCTCAAGCCAACAGACACAACTCTGATCAGAGAATGTACATTTCAAACAACCGTGATACTCTCTTAACACTCGTACGAGCAGCGTGAATTTGATTTGATGTTTTGAATCAGTGAAAGATCCCTCTCATGCATGTAATCGGTCATCTGGGGTTTGTTGATAGGAGAGCTGATTGTTGAAGCATGGGGCTGATTTGACCCGGAGGCGGCAGCTCGAATCGACACCGAAGGACACAGATATAATAGAACCGCGGGCAGACAGCCGCCCTGTACACCTCTAGTGTGACACTCATGAGATCATTCGGCGCTGCTGCATGTCCTGAAGTAAATGTATCTACGACATCAATCTTTAAGATACCTTTCCCCCAGATTGTGTGTGTGACCGTGACACTGACTGACCTTTTCCGGCTCCTCTGCGGTCCACACCTTGACGATGCTCATGTGCTTGTTCAGCTGGGTTTTGACCGCCTGTTCGATCTGAGCGTTGAACTTCATGAAGCTCACGTAGCTGATGTAGGCCACCACCAGACAGATGCTCTCCCACCACAGGATCGTGTTGTCCAGGAAGAAGATGATGAGCATGATGAGGTCCATGATGTAGAAGGTCACGTCTCTGAAGAGCGGCCACCAGGTCAGGTGCAGCATCTCCCGGGAGAAGACGGCGCACATGCCGATCACAAACAGGATGTTGAAGACGGCCGAGCCCACGATGGTGCCGATGCCCACGTTGCTGTGGGAGACGAAGACGCCGATCAGAGAGGTGAAGAGCTCAGGGGCAGAGCCTCCGGCCGCCATGAAGGTGGCTCCGGCCACGTCGTCGGAGATCTCCAGACTGTTGGTGATGACCTCCAGCGCAGGGACGAAGAACTCATCGCAGACGATGGCCAGGGCGACAAACATGTAGACCATGCCTATGACGTGCAGAACCACCCAGCCTTGCCGTCGCTGCTCAACTGAGAAGAGGTCCTCCGGATAATCACCCTTCCTGTGAGGGGGCTGGAGTGGAGGACGAGGGGTAGCTGAGGTGTTCGTTGGCGGCGGGGTCGGAGTCGGAGGCGGTTTGGGAGGTTTAGGATCAACGTAGACACACTGTTCGATATCTGTCCTATTGACGATTATCACCAGGGGAGGTTTGGTGATCTCAGGTGAGGCGTCCTCCTCATCCGTCTCATTGGATGCCATCACCTCCCGAATGTTGACCGCTAAAACAACATCATCGTCACCCCCCTCCGCTCCAAGAGCGTCACCCATCTGGGCGGAGGCACGCGGCTGTGACAGCCTGGCCTTCAGAGTCAGCGTGTAGACGAAACACAGCAGAACGCCTGAGATGAAGAAGAGAACGCGGCAGCGCCGGAGTCTCCTCCTCGGAGGCGAGTGCACGTTCATTGCCCTCGTGGTCTCAATTCCAAACAGGAAGTTATGTCAAGTGCATCGCTAGTCCTCGACGGTTCCAGCGCCGATCTGTGGCAAGAAGACGCCGCCGATGGGGAAGAGAGACACACACGTACACACAGTGTGTTTCATCTTTCACGGCGGGCAGCCTCAACCTGTGGAAGGACTGAAAGCAGGAAAAAACACTCAGCTGAAAATCACCAACACCATGTGTGCCTCTTCAGTGTCCTGCCTACTTGCATAGTTGCAGATGCAGCTCTGTTGAGGAGAAGTGTGTGCACTGTGTGTGTGATGGGGATGCAGACAGCCACCTGTTACTATGGCTACATAATCACACAGGCTTTGGCTTCTGGCAAGGCAGGAATCCAACGAAGACACGTTGAACATATTAAAACCATAACAAGAAAGCGCGTGAAAAAAACAATGACTTCAGAAATTAACCGGTTATATTTAGCGTCACGGCATGAGCGCGCGCACGGACACACAGCGTGCTGAAATGCGCGCGTGCATTAAACGATCCCTAATGACACACTAATTAACCCCGCCGTGCGTTTACACGTCCATGTTAACAAAACCATCAGATTCCGTGACCAGCAAGGGCGCGTCGAGGTGTAACTGCGGGAGAAACTGAGACCAGCGCGGATTAAATCACGCGAGGTCGACCCAAAGCTTTAATCGATAACCAGCCATTGTCCAAAAAATTTTAAAAAAAAAAGATAATAAAGAGACAATAAAACCCCTACAGCAGCTGTGTGCAGAGAGTGGTGGTGCGGGTCCTACCTGTACCGCCGGCTGCTCGACCCCTCGCCGCTGCGGACCGTCCCTCCAGCTGCGCGTAACGGACGCAGAGATGCTGACTCCGGGTTTTGGGGAGCTACAAGGGCGCACCGCATGTCAGGGCTTGAACGAGGCTCAGCATAATGCCGGTAAGAGGATTAGGAGCCGAACACCTCTCACCTTCCCTTTCGCACATAACGCTGTTATCAATACACCAACATTCAAACAACCTGTTGCACTGCCCAGTCGCAGCTGCCAGTTTGACGTGAGGCGACTGTGAGCGCGGGCGCCTGCTGGATGAAGTCTGATGAGAGTCTGATGTCCAGAGGCTCACAGGGGGAGTCTGGGTGTGGTCGGGTGTAGCCAATTTTTCTTTTTTTTCTTTTCTTTTCTTTTCTTTTTTTTTTTTTTAGCAGTGTAGAGAATTCATATCATCTACCATAACAAAGATCAAATATGAAGATGAATGAAAAAAAAAACAAAAAAAACAAGTGATTGCTTAAGAAGGGAAATATTTGTTCCCTGCTTGGACACACCATGTGCGTAATATATATGCTGATAACTGCATGATTAAATTGTTTATTCTCTTGGCTATTTCATCCCATTTTAAATTGAATTATCTTTAATTATTTTACATTGGTGTCATGTGGATTTGCCTGATGTGAACAGTGATGATTCACAGTATAACTGGCACGTATGAACATGTGACTGTTTATCATCACATCCTGCAGTATCACAGTATTTAGTGTCAAGCCCTACTTTTACCAATTACAGGTCGAATTCTAATGTTACTTTTTAAGTGCAGTGCAGTCATTTGATTCAGGATTAGTAGGCAGAGTTTTTGATCATGTTTGACTAAATAAGGAGCAGCAGTGATAAATCAAGTTAAATATGACCAAATCATTCTTCACTGACCGTACTAAGAACAAGAAACACTTAATCATCAAAACTGCCTCCCAAACTTCAGCAAGAAAATATCAAAAGTGTTAAATACTAAATATTGTACCTACAATGTGAGTCTCTGCTCATTCACACAGGTGTTTTCACTCCTGGTTCATTACATGAGGTCAACAAAAAGTCCGATCAAGGACAATAAAGGTTTAAGTTGTCCCGCAGCAAGTCAGGGGTCCTGATGATCACAGCATCATCTGATGACATTATACTGATAATAAATTCATTGGGCTGTGTGAACTTGAAAGAATATTGATTCATGAATTGGAATAGCCTGGGGCAAACACAATAAAATCTGAACTGATCAACTGGATAAACTCTCTCTGGAATTCTTTTTTTAATTGGAATACTTTTTGTGGATTTCCCCCTTACATTAAAAGTACATTAGGAAGAGAGCTCTAGATGCCATTATGGGCACCTGACTGTGTTTTAACACAAAGCTGAGAAACTGGTTTGCCAAAATGTTCCAAATGGTGTCTTAAAAACTACAACACAGGTCAACTGAAGTTTGGATTTGAAACAAAATGACTGCATCAGTGTGGAGCGTGTGCATGTTCCTTCTTCTAATCACCAACAACAGAAAAATAAACTTCGGCTGGATACCAACTCCTGTCAGGCTTCATGTATGTGGATATATTTTTAAGTACGCCACACTAGCAATCAAACTAAGAGACAACAGCCTACCATTTTGTAAAGTTGATATCTAATGATGTGTCCACGTCGTTAAGTTGCTTTTCAAATAACTCCCTAGTTTGATCCCCTCCCCTCACCCCATGTTTGAAGTCTGTATACCCTCTGTAATGAATGTGCAAAAAAAAACAAAACGGAAGGGGATCAGTGGTCCCAGAGAAAACACTTCAACTCCAAAATAGGAACTCTGATGTTTATTCTGCCAGGAAACTAATTGTAACTTACAAATAAAATGCATCATTATTCTGAATTTACCTGTCTGTTGAAATACAATAAAATTCCCAAATCAAGCTGGATGTCTACTGCAAGTACTTCCCAACAAACACCTTTAGAAAAAGTGAGTCAAAATCAAACAACTTCAAAAAAACACAAATAAATATCGAAGAACGGATTAAGACAAGGCTCAAAAGGTGAACAGAGTGGAAGACAACAAAGAACTCAGAGTACAGTCAGTGTAAAAATGATAAAATAGGAGGTAAACAACTCGCAAATCTTAAAGGTTTCACAGTACACCAGTACAAATTAACTGTAATGACTTCCTTCATTATTTTGTACCAAAACTGTGGACACCGAGTCAGTAAGTTAGTCTCATCTGGGCTCAAAATGAAAGAAAAAAACATTGAACCAAAAAATTCACTGTTGAACCAAATAAAGTCAAGAAACGTTACAAATTAAATTGTACATGAAATGTTTTCACAGACTGCAAACATTTTCGACTTAAATCTTTTCAGTCAAAAGATTTCTACGTATAATGTTGAGAGTTGGACTTTTTATTATTCACTTTTTCCTCTGAAATCCACTGAGGAATCCATGATTTGTAATCAGTGTTAAAAAAAAAACAAACCCTTCCCATAGGTATGATTAAAATGCCTTGAATAGCCATTTAAGAGTCCTATATCAACAGGGTACTGAATTTTATAAATTGTGCGCAAAACATGTAACTTTCATTTCCCAATTTAACGGAAAAAAAAAATAATCCACAAATATAATTTAAGTTGTTTCTGCTGAACTAAACCTTCAATGGTGGCTTAAGATAGACATCTTTGATAAATATGGACACTTGAAGAGAATAAACGTGGTATCAATTCGGACTTACAGTAGTAAAGCACTGGATCCGTTCAACAGCGAGTCGTCAAGCTGGTACAGTAAGATTAGAAAGATTTGGTCTGAAGACAGTTGACAGTTCACCCAGTGGAGGAAATCAGGTGACCAGTTCTCCAACACCGGGGGCCAGATGCATAAAACTACATGGGTTCACGACTAAGGCTGTGTGTACAGACACATTTGTTCTTTTAGTCAGATTTCTGAAGCCTGTGCCTGATTCTGTTTTATAAATTTCAACCAATGTGGAAAGCGTTTACATACGTACACGTACAGTAGTTTATACATCTGCCCCCTTCTCAGTGAGTGTGTGCGTGTTGTGTCGGAATATGAGAAAAGGCAGTTAGAGGAAACGAAATCAGCTGCTTTATTTTTGAGCGGACGACAGTTGAATGGGTGTGTAAAGTAAAGGTGCTGATCATTTAGTGAACTTTCCTTTTCTTTGAGCGGTATCGTCTCCTCCTCTGCTTGTACAGGTGTCGGAAGTTGATGAAGAGTCCTGCGGGCAAGAGATGACTTCTGTTAGTAGCTGAGCTGAGGTTAGTTATCATGTTTGTATATTTGGCTGCCAAAACATTTTTTTTTGTCACTGCTTAAGAAGAAAACGGCTGCTCACACAGGCGATGAACCAACCAGCATCTTTAGAGGAACTACTGGCAGCTATGGCGGTGGTTTAGGTGTGACAAGTGACGGAAGCGACTGTTTCAAAACAACAATGGCGGCTCACCATAAGAGTAACATAGCTGCTATAGCATCCGTTTTATCAGAAAAGGAGAGTTTATTTCACTGAAAAATTATTTATGGCAGGTAAAAAAGTTGCAGATTTCTGAGAGGCAACGACAAACCATGAAAACAGGCCTGCTGGCAGCCTGACAGTTATCAGAAAATAACCTTTAATATTATCATTGCCTGTGGTTGTAATATGGTTATAGCTGGCTGTTTTTGCAGACACAGACGATGAGTCAGAGTCAAGTGTGTTACGTGTGTTAGCGGATGTCTCACCCAGGAACATGAGGACCAGGTAGACCTGCAGGGTGTAGGAGAAGCTTAAAGAGTCTCCCAGCACCGCGGGGAGGGGGAAGCTGAACAGACGAGTCTCGTCAAAGATGGGCAGGGACTGGATCACAGCCACCGCTGGCAACACAAACACAACGACACACTGTCAGAAACAACCAGCAACAACAGCTGTAAAACTTGGCGTATACAACCATTTTCTTTTGTAAGCACATGAAAGACTAGTAACAAACCTTCAGCCACAACTCCCAGTGGGTACAGAGGGATCCAGAGGCTGTATCTCAGCCATGTTAGCAGCTTCCACTCATTGCCAATGCAGGCCAGCATGTAGAACGGGTACCTGGTGTAAGGAAGGAAGACCTGTGGTTAGAGCAGTCAGCGACACATGTTCACCAGAGAGAGAGAGAGAGGGACGGTGACCTGGGCTCACCTGAAGATCTCTATGGTGCTCCACAGGTAGAACACGAAGAAGACGACAGCTTTGTTCTGCATGTCTTCCAGACTGCCGAAGACTACGAACAGAATGACGTTCCTGCCGGCCACCTGCAACATCACAGAGAAGTCTACGTAACACTTTTTTTCAGCGCTTTTCAAAACCATTTCTACAGTATATCAAACCTGAAAGGCAACCTTTGGCCCAAATAATCACTCAATTGGCAAACAAAGCATTGGCACAGGAAAGATGTTTTACACTTGCGCTTTAGTCTTAGCACATCATTCCTGGGCAATGTTTTCATCTTCTACGTTGAAATCACATCACAATGAGAAGTGACTGTATTACCTGTATCATAGCAGGAAAAAATCCAGTCTTAACCAGACCCAACAAGGGATTAATGACCTCTAGCACGGCCATCATCTGACAGAAATACATCATATCGGCCGTGGTGTGGAAGGTATCGTAGAACGAATCTGCGGAGGGCAAGAGACACAAACAGACATAATTAAACAGCACGTTGCATGAGCCACTATCCATAATCCTCATCATTTGCAAAACAAATCCCTGCCTGCTGTGTAGCCGTGTTCCTGTTTCTATTCAAATGAGCTCATCTGTGTTTTCGGGACCGTCTGTTTGTTTTATTCGTCTTTGCTCAGTGGTGCTAATTGGGTTTATTTCTTTTTCCGTTTTGTGTTGCACGAACACTGACCAAAAAATTAATTATTAAGTCCATAAAACTGAAAAGATATTAAAGCGTTTTTATCTTTACGTAGTCGATCCCTCTGCAGTCTGCCAATTCTGCTTTTGCTCATGTGTTTCACACGCTTATCACTTATTCCTAGATTTGTGTGATGTACTAAAATAGCCCAAGAATAATGTTACTGACAAAAGCGTGACTAAATATAGACTCAGGTGATTTATCTATCTCATGAAGGTTTTATGTCTCTGCAAGCATATTTTTAAGGCAGACCAAAAAGAACAGAAAATAGTAGCTGCCTGGAACGTCAGTCAGAAGTCAGACATTAATCATGTTTTTTCACAACGGTTGGTGGTGGGCGGTAATGTGAAATTTACACAGTTTGAACTGAAGACTAAAACACACATAACCACACTTTTAGAAACAGATCACAATGAGAACTCTCTATTCTTGTATCTTGTTCTCTCACTGTGGAAATATCTGGGAACATGGAGATGTCATTAAAAAAAGGCAGACAGGGCAGGAGACATGAGCAGACAGACGATAAGACAGGTTGTAAACAAGTCTGAAGGTTAGCCAAACTTATTTGTAAGAGCAAACAAATGAATAAATAAAACTATTACTCAGACCTCCCGTGTAAACATCAGGGTAACAGAGAGACTTCCTGCTTTAACTCTGACCATATGTACCATATTTGCACACTCACTTTCAAGTTTTACGTTCTCAAGCAGTGGTTTCGATAATATTCACAACCTCACAACTGTCTTAACAATTATAAACAATTGACTGACAGCTAAACTGTTGCAATCTGTATTAAAACAATCCTTAAACCGACGATTAAGACATTATATTATTCAGCCAGTAAAAATGATTCTTTGCAGGACACTCAGCCTTCCTGTTGGAGAGAATCTGGCCATCGCTTCACTCTACTGGCCTTTTTCTTACATACCTTGACCAAGAATGAAGAGTCGCACAGTCATGTTGACAAAGATCCAGGAGAATCCGAGGAACTGCACCAGGTTGTACATAAACAAGTAGCCTCGCTTCAGTCCGAGGAAGGCTTTACAGGGGACAGAGGAAAATAACTCAAATGAACGACTGTTGCTAACATCGCTAAAATTCCCTTTACTTCCTCCTACAGGATAATAAAGGTCCTAAAAAACATTAGTGACAAAGCTTCAGTTTGTCTCATTTAAGTGAGTTTTAGTAGTTTGTCGGCTCAGAGTGACTCACGGTCTTTACGAACTCTTGACTCCACACTTATCTTGTTAATCTTCTCCTCCTCCTGAAAGAAATCACACCATCACAATCACAATATGCAATGTACATGACTAATATGTGAATAATATTGCTATCTTCAACTGTTTTTAACTATGAATTACGGTCTTTCAAATTTGTCATCGGTTCTAAAGCAGCAGCCAGACCAATTTGTTTCTAGAAAAATTGTTAGTTTCTCAACTTTTTTTAACCAGGAATCTTCAATAATTCAAATTTCATAATTGTGTATACATCTGCAACATTAAGACCAATACGTGATATTTACACCATGAAAAAAACACACATTATACTGTTCTGTTTTTTATTTGAAATAGAGGAGCACAGCATGAAACTTGCCATGCAGTGTAATTAAAGAAAAAGGCTGTCAACAAGGGAGTACAATAACCAAAACAATATGTTTTTAAGGCCAAACATTCTGAGGAAAATCTGAGGAGGCAAAAATAAAAATGAGAACCAAAAACAGAGAAAAGTCACCTTTAAAAATGAATGCAAGTCCAGTTGTTGAAAACAGTCAGTCTTGATTGTAATGGCCCAGTGAGAGGCAGCTTTGTCAAGCCATGTGCAGGAAGAGTTCGCATTCACATCCATTAACTTATTTGAAACTACATCTGTCCCAAGCTGAGCTTTGCCAAACCACAGTGAGTGATGCAAAATTTTGTGGTCAAACTTTGCAAGGCTAAATATGAGGAGGACCTGTGGCTAAAGAAAACTACAAATAGGCCTCTGTGTTTTCTCGGCTGTAATAACTTTAGTACAGACTACATGTTGTAGCCATTAGTCGTTAGTCACAGGCTAATCCCAGGTTTGCTTTAGCAGTCAAAGGCCTTTTCCATAAGGTCTTACCTTAGCCTGAAGCTCCATCTCAGCATCAGACTCATCCAGCCAGCGGTCGAAGTCAGGAGCCAAAAACAGAGGCTTCTTCTCCTGCAACGTTAGCCGGTCCCACCAGCGCTCCTCCTGCTTCTTGATCTTGATGTCCACCTGACGCTGGGTGGACTTATGCTTGATCTAAAAAAACAAAAACTTAGAAAATTATATTAAAAGTTTCTAACTGGGACACACACAAGGCAATTAAATGATGCGAGAAGCTGTTGTGTGAACACTTTGTGGGACTGATCATCACAACATCACAGGTCTTGAATCCACAACACAGCAAAATAAATACATTTTAGTTGAAGGGTGGAAGAAGAAACAGCAGCTCTTTGTCCCAGAAATAAATTCCCTGATAATAACATAGCTGAATATCTCTGGCCATGGTGTCCCAGCTAATCAAGCCTCACTTCAGCAGGGGGGGCGTTTTCCAATCAGTGTTCGCCGACTTAACAACTAGTGATTTCTAGCTGGTACACTTGTTCAATCAGTGCCATGACACATAGAGATATTCATGTATTTCAGTTATGATAACACTGTGGATTTTTCATCTGAAAAGCACAAAATAAAATGTGTGCGATGGTGCAAAGAGGCTTAAGCTTGTATTCGCAAATATATTAAGTGGGATATCCTGAGCCGATCTGCAGGACATGGGCAATTTTTCACTAATCGGGATCGTCAATTTTGAACATGGATCCAAGGCCGTTTTTTTTTTTTTTTTTTTAAACATCAGAGCACAATTTGTGGCGGAACATAGATGCACGCACAATACTACGAGTTCACTCAAGCAATACAAGCAAAGGCACCGAAGCAACAAAAACTTGCGGATACCCTCAAAAGGACAGAGAAATGTCCTTGAGACAGCAACATAACCAAACATATTACAGAGAAGGTAATTAAATTCATCGCTCTGGAAAACCAGCTCATCTCTGTGGTAGAGGATCAGGGTTTTCTTTGTCATCTGGAGTTTTTGAATCCCCGGTATGCCCTACGATCTCGGCATTACATTACGCTAACTCCACTTTTGAGTTACAATGTGTCGGTATGCACACTAGTTTTGTGGGCCTCATACAGCAGAGCTGTAAAACAGGCAATCGAGGAGATGCTGAACGCGCGTGAAACAGACAAGCAACAGGTCGATGTCATTTTACATGACAACGTAAGGAATTTGAAAAAAAGCAGTGGATGATATGGAGGTACCCCGCTGTACACGAGAGTCTGCTTTCACAGTGCAGCGTCATAGCCTCAACTGCTAACGCGAAGCAGATGGGAGGCCAATGTTGTAATAGTATATGCAGAATAAGGAAGAGCCATATCAAAGTATATACTTGGTTTCAACACAATAAAAAAACTATTAAGCAAGAGCTTATATGCAGGTACTTTTTGTTCTTAAAGCAACTGCATTATCAGGAAAATATTAGTTAAGGCTAAGTATCGGATCGGGACTCGGTATCGGCATTTACTTAATATTAAAGGACTCGGGTCGGGATCGGGGTGAAAAAAAACCTGATCGGGACTGAGCAGTCAAACGGCAATGCATTTTAATACAACAATTGTCTTCTTCATTAATTAATAATATATGAATAACAGATCATTACCTCAGGTCTAACAGGTTCGAGGAACTCCAAACTGAACACATATTCATTATCTCCTTTAGCTCCATGACCCTGTCCTGTGGAAACAATATTAAGATTATATTTTTACATTACACCAATATAAGCCTTTCTATTATGTTTCATTTTAAAACATCGTAACAGACCGCATGAACAATATAAAGGTTTGTGGGCTATTTTATAGTAGTTTCACTTCAAAATTGTCATTAACAACCAAACGTCTTCACTTGAATATTTTTAATCAACATGCATGGTTTTTATTTTTGGCACTGTGTACGTTTTAGATTTGCACCTTATCGAAACAACAGTTTCAGGTGGGATTCTATTGACGCACTAACCTCTATACCTAAATACCAACCTCTGAACTGAAGTGTGTTGTTTTCTTGTAGGCTGATGTCAAGATTCTGAAAAACAAAACGAAAGAAAGTCACCACAACCAACCCGACACTGCACACAATGTAAATAACTGCAGTGGGAATTAAAGGTTGAAGGGACATTTCTGTATTTTGAAACCTGGGCCCAATACTTCAACATGTTTCAGAATCGGTAGTAGTCTTACTAGTGCATTTAACGGGGACTAGTATGTGAGGTTTTGGACAGCAGTGGAGCTCTTTGGCACTGAAGAATTGTAATACTGTATGTCGGACAATATTTGCAGGAAAAAGAAGATCACCAGATGTATCCTTTAAAATCAGCAGTCAGTTTTTTTGAGGTACACCTCGCTTTACGTAATGCAGTCTCATACAACAGCCCTGCAATATAAATCCAAACCTCGTGAAGGTTTCAATGCTTTGTTGTTGCTTTAACAGTTGCCTAACATGTAACATGACAGGTGTTCCTCTCAGCCTGCTTCAGCTATCATTAAGCCATCCTCCTAAGAGGCTGAACAAGATCCAGAACAACCATTAAAAGTCATGCATCTTTTATAAGACATTTGTCTAACAGATGCAGGATGGAGATGGAGCAATCTTGGAAATGTAAAAGGGGAGAAGAACCTGTATTTCATGTTTCCAATGCAAATGCACAGCAAGCAGAATGAAACTTAAGTAGTCAGTGTCAGGCTTAATGTTAAGGTGCTGAAACCCATCCAAAATTCATTTTATAGTTTTTTCCCTTAAAAAATAAGAAAAGAAAAGAAAAAAAGAATCTGTATTGCAATATGTTTATGCATTTTTTATTTCATTAAAATACATCGACACTAGGCTATCACCAAATCAGACTTTAACTGCACAATTATCATGGCCAAACGAATTCACAATAGCAATACTGCTGCGATATTTAATGTAGTTTTGGGAAAGACATTTTAAAAATTAATCTCTGAATGATAATCTCTATGTATTTTTAGAGAAGAATTTCAAACTCAGAATTTTAATATTTACAATATTAATGAGGTAATCATACAAACTCTGAAATATTTATATTTTCTGTAACTGGATAAACAATCTGTTCTCAGAGAATAATAAGGTTTAATAAGGGTGCTTGAAGGTAGAAAGGTGGCAGGGTCCGCCAAAATTAAACAAAGTCAAACAGTATGAAATTGTGTTTTCCTTTAAGGTCAGGTTGCTCATTATGTCAGGAAAACAAAGACAGCTTGTTTATTTAATTTGTCTATGCATGGAAACATAAGCATTTGAATATCTTTCTCTGCTGATTAAAATGTACTACATAGGGCACATTTAATACTTTAAGAAAAGCCTCCTGCTTACACTTCCTGCTTAAGAATAATATACATTTAATTAAATATGTCAAAACGTTTCATGTGGTATAGAGTATTTTCACAATATGGTATTTAATAATAACTGTAATTGTTTTTTTTAAACTTCATTTAAGAAAAGACTGTTAAACTTCCATTACTCGTTAATATTGTTATATGACATATATATGGTTATATATATAATATATATATAATATATGTATATATTGGTTTACATTCTGTGTACTTAGTAACTCGTTTATTTTGTTTATTCACTACTTTACTGTTATTTATTACTTTGGTATTCCCTTCTCACTTTGTTTTACTACTGTTGCACAACAATTTCCCTCGGGCTAAATAAAGTTTTCTTGAATCTTGAATCTTGAATTGAATATTAATATATACATTATGTCTGCAAAGATAATAAGCCCTGTTAACTTTTGAAAATGTAAATTTGAGTACATTTTGCCGATATTAAGCATTTCATTTATTTAAGGACATTCTATATATTCACAAGAGCAAATACTTTTGATAACGCGATCTATTTATGGAAAATCACACGTTGTCGAGTTGATAACAGTGCAAAACAGGAAGCCAGACTAAAGCTGTCATGTCCAGCTGTCTTTTGTTTTTCCACTAACATCAAACGTGTTAATGCTACGTTCAAACACGAGCAAACCATTAACGTTATCAACTAACTCACCGTTGTTGAGTTGAATGAATACAGAATAATTGTCTGCTCAATTGTGTTTACAACTAAGCAACAGACAAAAAAACATGCTTTTCTGAACTGGGGACATATCTTAATTCATTAGTTTTGTTAGTTTTCTTTTTACCCTTATAATCATTTTGACGTTGGAGGTGAATTTAGCCATCTTAAAACTGCAAACCTTCACGTACTAGCTAAACGTCAGGCTAGTTAAGCTAGTGTGTCCCTACAGCGGAGAAAACATTAGCTTGCTAACATCACCGAAAGCATTAAGAAGATTAAGTCCCAGGGGGATTTTCACATATTGTTGAAGCTGTGGTCAAACGACTAGCCTGTGTAAGTTGAGGCTGAAAGGAGCCAGTTGGATGTGGCGGACCGTCCTACCTTGGCATCGCTCAGTTCCACCCGGAGATAAATCTCTCCGTGTCGCTGAGCCCAGTAAACATGAGGAGTGAGGATCTGCATTATCACTCTGTCTCTGCTAAAAATCTACATGCCATAAAAACAGGGTGTTTTACTCAAACCGATGAACCGAAGTCCTCATCTGACAATCTGCCTGCCAACCCCCACACACAACACAGTAAAGATGATGGAGCGTGCTTCCGGGAGGAGGTCTCTCGCGGACTTCAAAATAAGACTCCTAGGTGGCTGTTTGGTAGCTTCAAAATAAAAGTCATGTTTTCGCTCAAAGTATCATCACTCGAAGGCAAACCAGTACCTGATGTCTTCAGCGGTCTGGGACCTGGGTGTTTTGTAATGTAGCAGCAGATCTGAAATGTATGTTGGCACTAAAACCATGCAATACTTTATAAACCAACAGCAGGATTTAAAAAACAAAAAACAAAACAAAAACAAAAAATAAAGTAAAGAGATAAGAACTGGAGAGATGCAATATACTTTTTTGGTTCTTGTTAGGACTTGAGCAGCAGCGTTCTGAATCTGATTCTTCTTCATTCAGATTTTTCACGGGGGCCTTTAAAGACAGTATACAGCAGTTGAGCTTACCTCAGAAAAATGCATGGGCTAGTTGTTCATGTATGTCCATGTATGAAAAATGAAAAAGGACTCAATGCAGAAAACTGTCCCCTGTGACAGTTACACTATGGTGTATTATATTAGATTATGAATTGTTTGATTTTTAAAATTCCTGAAAATAGTGAGAAATTCCTACAGAGTTAGCCAGAGTAGTCAGTAAAACATTATCATTAGAAAAGAACATGTATTTAGTATACAGATCAACATGTCTGTTTATAGATTTCACTGATGATACATTGACTGTTTTCAAGTTACAGATGCTAACATGCTAAGCACATACTTTGAACAAGTATGATATAGTAACTCTTTGGGCATTTGAGGACCTTAAGAGAATGTTACATTCCAAATCTTTTGGTCCAGGTTTTATTCATGGGTTACCTCCTGGATTCTGTCACAGGAGGGCATTAAAAGACTGTTTTGTGAAATCTTACCTGCCTTTTAGCAGATTTAACCTGTGATGGTTACCTTTGCCATGCTGTAACAGCATTAAGTTTCATTTTTTGATTACATAAAGAATGTCAGTGAAGATTTTTCCCTTCTTCTAAAATTGCCTCCCCAAAAGTGCATTGTGCACCTTAATACTTCAAGAACAGTTTCCTCACATACGTTTACTTGAGTTTATCAACATTTTCAAAGCAGCACTTTTAATGGTAATCAAGTTTTTTTTTTTTTTTTTTTTAAAACAGTAAAAGATGTGAACGCTTCCTCTACCCACGGATATGGTTGTACCACTTATATAACAATGACATAAGCAGTTCAGCCTGCAAAGATAAGCCCTTTAACTTTTGAAAATGTAAATTTGAGTCGGATTTAAGTGTGTAACATATTTCAGGACATTTGTGAATGCAGGACTCTTACACTGTGACTGTTGCAGCACTGTTGATGCAGTTTACTTTTGTCTTCTGATTAGAAGAGCGCTTCACTTTACTTTATCCTCAGTTAGGCGAACCTCTTCAATCACTGATTCAAAACTATTCAATTTGAGCAAGAACTCACACGCAGGACTACCAAAGACTTGCAAAGTACCATCTTCGTAGGTGTTCTTTGAACGCATCACGGTAGGAAACTTTCCGGTGTGTTTTCCTTCATGTTCCCTGAGCTCATTATTATGTTACAGTCATACCAAAAACACTTCCAGCTGTTCCGATGAACAGTTCAGCTAACTCTTCCATTCGCCCATCTTATATGATAATTATTGGTAATTGGCTAGCTGGTGAGATGTAGCGTTAGCTAACGTTACCTCGGTGACGCCTCCTTCTCGTCTGCTCTCCGCTCCAAAGTGCAAATAACGTTAACACCAGGTCGGCTGGCTCATGTGAGGGTTCACCGGGTCAGAGGTTATTTTCCCGGACAGCCGACACGGCGATTTCGTCGCGGTCTGATTCCCACTTGCTGTCGATACCCCGAGGTAACATCAAGCGGCTGTAAAGGTGTGTTTTCTACAAGAAGCAGGATGAACCGAAGGGGAGAAACCACCGAGGAAACCCCCGGGGCTCCGGTGGTGTCCTCCTCACAGACTGACGCTGCTGAACAACGGAAGAGGACGACAGTCATTTACGTCGTTTACCTCATCGCTGCTTTGGACATCACATGGATGTTTTTGCAGTTTTCTGTCACCCCTGTGAGTATTTCGGTTATGTCAGATCGAAGCTGAGATTTCCGTGCCCGCCGTGAATGTGAACACGCTCACGGAAGCGCCGTGAGAAGCGAATGTACAGTGACAATACGACGTGATTGCATGACAAAACCGATTTTAAATTATTCATTTGACTATAGAAGTGATCACATGTAGCGCATGGTAGGCTAAGAGTAGTAGGCTCCATTCATGTAAGCATCAACCCACATCCTTCAGTACATCAGCAGTGCTGCAGGAGTCACAAATCAAAACTACTACATAACGAGTAAAAGACCTGCATACACAAACGTCCTTCAATAAATGACGTCAGCAAAATTAACCCAAATGTACATTTTCAAAAGTTGAAGGGCTTGTCAATGCAGTCAGAATTGCTGATGTCATTGTTATTTATGTTACGTAACTATACACATGGATACAAGAAGTGTATACTTCCTTTACCTAAGTAAAGAAATAACAAATTGTAAAAATAGTCTGTAACTAGTAAAAGTACTGCATTGAAAATGTTAAGTTAAAGTATGTAATCAGGAAGCTGTTCTTGAAGTATTAAAAGGTTCGCTATTTAGTTTTGGAGAAGAAATTTTAATCAGATGAGAAAGATCTCTATTGATTGTTTTTTTTTTTTTTTTTTCCATGCTTAAACAAACTCTATGTTCTTTTCATGACCAAACAAACTGAACAAACAACTGACCATAAAGGACAACACGATTTCATACTATTCTACTTTGTTTATATGTGGCGGACCCTGCCACCTTTTTAGCTTCACACAGTGTTGTGTTGACCTTATTTTCATCAGAGAAAAGCTTGTTTATTCAGTTATTGAAAAAAAGAGATTATTTCTAAGCTTGTATTATTACCTCATTAAGGGTTTGAATTTCTTCTCCAAAACTCCATAATGCCCCTATAAAATGGCAGTAAATGCAGGATTTGCAGAGCCCAAATAACTATTTTGATTAGGACTGTAACTCTGTAATCTGCTGTTTTTTTTTTGTTTTTTTGGGTGGGGGATAAGTGATTGATCGTTTGATTTGTACAATGCTGAAAAAAAGAGGAATGCTGTCGCAGGTGTTTTCTCCCAAAACACAGTCCAAACCTTAAAATGATGACACACTTTTCAAAACGTGACAGGGGGAAATTCATTTCTGCCGCCAAAACCTGCCACTCCTACCATCACCACAGCCACCACCTTCCTCAAATATGTGTCCAGCAGTTGCATTCATCAAGGAGAAACTGTTAACACTTGAAGACTGATGCCTGTTCTCGTCATGTGGCAGCTACTGATTATTTCTCCTAAAGCTATAAAGTAAAAGGCAGCAGAATCACAATAGTGACGCTTTGTCTGATACTGAGCGATTCCTGAAGGCTGTCAAGTTCTTGCTCCTCTGACGTGGCTTGATATGAATGTGGCATAATATGCTCCACATGATGTATATAAAAACAGGAGTCATCCAAATAAAGTCACAACTTGTTGGTTGGTAGAGGGTTTTTTCTTACCTGCAGGGATTTCACACTGTCAAACTGAAGCAGCACTGCTCTGCTCTGACCATGTCATCATAACATAATGATTATGATTATGTGAATTTAATTATGTGCTCTCATTATGTCTCTCTGTAGTATTTGGCAAAGAAACTTGGCTTTGACACCTTGTGGTTTGGTTACTTGCAAACCACTGTCGGTGTAATCATGCTGTTCGGGGGTCCTATGTTTGGAAGGTAAGGACAATATTATCACAGACACTTACACAGAGGTGCTTGCAGGTTTTATTTGATGTATCACAGAATCACTGTGGGGCAAATATTAACAATTTACACTGTATTTGTCTGGCAGAAAACTTGAGTTTTTGGGGTTTTGTTGTTGGCAGATTTGGAGATCTGTTCGGAGCACGAGCAGCCTTGTCACTGGCTTGTTCGGCAACAGTTGTTTTCTTTCTGCTGCTGGCCATAGCCGACCATCCTGCCATGCTGTTCATTCACAAACTTCCCACAGTCTTCATGCATGTCCTACCTGGTAAGCAGCACTCATTTTAATCCTCCTCACTGAAATGAGCATTTCAAACTTCAAATCTTTATGATTGTTTGGTATTGATGAGTCATACGTTGTATGTTTCCTTCCTTCTTTGTTCCATTGCTGAGTTTGTGGCTTAGCCAAGTCTGAGTATTAGGGACATTACTAAGGAAAAACATCTGAGATTATTTTTATTAAAGTCATAATTATACAAAAAATAGATTCAAAAAACTGTTTTTTTCTCTTGATGTATAATTTTTTCTCACAATATTTCATTTCATTTTAATTTTACAGTTAAAACATTTACTGGAATCCAAATGATAATTGTTCGAAATGTTTCATTGAAGTTTTCATTCCACCGTAAATAGAACATTATATACACCAATATTATATACGTGACAATAATGGCCACCAACTGATATGTCTGTCGGGCTCTAGTTCAAGACTGCATTATTTTTGGGAAAGACAGTTCATTCATTGTTATTTATTTATCCCTTCCCTCTTTCTTCCTTTGTCAATTTTATAACTAACCTAAGTCTGCAATTACATTATTACATCAATCTATATTTATGTTAAATAAGTTAGTATAAGATAGTATAAGATCTATTTGTAGCAACAAAAAATGGGCTTCATGTCATAATTATATGAGAAAAAAGAGAAAAAAAAGCATTTTTTATTTTGATTGATTTTTATTTTTGGTTGAAACTTAACTTTTTTCTTTCAAATCACCGAAATCACCAAATCAGTTGTGTCTCTCCATGATCCGTGAGTGTGACATGTTGGGGACCTCCACTGATCAGGATGCCAAAAGGAGAGGCTGCTGTTTTGTTATGCTGTTAGCATGCTGGTCCTGCTAGTGGTTGTTCATCCTCATCGACACATTAAAAATAACAGAGGTAGATCATTCCTGTGTGTTTCAAACTGGGACGCAAGACCAAACTGAGTGATCACAAGAAAAACATCACGCTATACAGAGAAATTTCTGTTGTGGTCCCTCTGTAGCATTTAGCCATGCTAAGCTAACATGCCTAGCTACTGCTACATTCTGCTCTGCCTCTGATCACCACCGGACTTGGTCTGAAATCAGCCTAATACAACACAATACAATACAACATGACATGATGCAATAGGATATCAGAATCAGAGCATTGTATCATATTGTTGTGAAATACATGCACAAATGAATCATTTACTTTGATAAGTGGAACTGTATGCAATCCAGAAGCCATTTCTAAATCTAAAACAATTTAAGATAAAAGCTTCACCCCTGCGCTACTGTATGACCCAAACTCTAGAAACGAATGAATGAAATTAGATGCAGTTTCACTTTAATCTTTTCTTTCCTCTCTTCTCTGCAGCATGTCAGATGGTTGTTACAGACCTGACAGAACCTGAAAAACGGGCAGATGCCTTATCCAAGCTAGGTCTGTGTTTTGGCATTGGCATGATAGCTGGCTCAACATTGGGCGGCCATCTTAACACACGCTATGGGTGAGTGTCGTGTGTGAGTCTAGGTGGAGTGATGTGGTTACATCAGGAGGTCCTATAGATGTTGTGGGATGACTGGTTGTTAAAGCATATTCTGCTTGTGGACACACGCAAACACATGAACGTTTCAGTGTCAGAACACTTTAATATGCCACTCCAATCTAGAGGTCACCTGTTAGTTCCAGAGATAAGTATGGTGAAACATCTAATTGCCAAATTTGAAGGGTCGCTTACACAAGTTTGAACAAACATTGACTGTTCCTTAAATGTCAATGATTCAATCATCAGGACTTTTTCTATTGATTACACAATGGGCCACTTTAGATGCTTCTTTCTCCTCAATTTTTGGCGCCGTCTCTCTTAAGTAAGACAGTGACTCTCAGAAGCCATGTTATAGGGCTTGGCGAAATGGCCTCAAAATAAAAAAAGCTCAAATGCACTTGGTAAATGTTAATGCTGAGAGGCAATATATCATTATCTTTTGGATTGTAGCAATATCAAATGTTTTATCAATATTTTGCTCATAGCGCAAAGAACGCATCACTGTAGGAAACTTTCCGGTGTGTTTTCCTTCATGTTCCCTGAGCTCATTATTATGTTACAGTCATACCAAAAACACTTCCAGCTGTTCCGATGAACAGTTCAGCTAACTCTTCCATTCGCCCATCTTATATGATAATTATTGGTAATTGGCTAGCTGGTGAGATATAGCGTTAGCTAACGTTACCTCGGTGACGCCTTTTTCTAAGAAAAATAATGACATTAGCTAATCATGGAAATGCAATGAAAATGATGATAGATGTTGACATTTTGAAGCGGTATTTAATCTCTGTGTAGTGTTGCCACAATTTTTTACACGATTTAAAGTAGACCTAATAGGTCCAAACACATGTGTGCTCCTAACACTGCTTTCTTTTCCCAGGGAGACATTCACTGCATGTTTTGGGGCTGCTGGGAGTACCTTCAGTTTACTGTTGGTTTTAAAGTTTATCCCAAAAAATACCAAAGTTAAAGCTCCAACTACAACCAGCACAGACAGTAAGACATGCCTCTATCTTCTACACGAACACAGTAAAGTTCTCAGCTGTTTGGGGATCTGTATGAAATGCTGATTAGGCGTACGGCACATGGACATTTTTATTTCAAAATAAGTATTTAACATTGAAACGACAATGATGTCAAACAACTTGTCTATGGGAAAAATGTATGTGATTTATGTGATATGGACCATAATTCATATCTCGGTATTTTCAGGCTGAATGGTGGTACACAATATATATTACTCTATGTACTGTATTTACTGCTTAGAGGTTAAGTTCTAAGTCAAAGTCACATTTGAGATGTTCCTTAAAAACATGAAAACAGACTGATTAAAAAAAAAAATCATGAACATATCCTCTGGTTGGTTGACCTATGGAAACATGTGACTGAAAGTGGAAGGCTAACAGTTATGCCAACAGCAACAACTGCTTCTTGTTTTTAAACACTGAAAAAAAAGATAAATAATCACAGAAGACATTCAGCGTTGGATTGATTATGATCATGATTATGGATTTATTTTACAACCTGTCCAAAGTGGCCCCACAGTTCAATGTTGGATTATAAAGTTGCTCAAAGTTTGCAGTATAGCCTCATTAGCACAACAGTATACAACATATACTGATAATGTCGGGTGGGAATGACTTAGTTGACATTCTAAATTTAATAACAAGAAACCAGACCAAATCTTATTAGTAATGCTTTTCATTAAATGTAGAACATAGAAGAAATGAACATGAACTACTACTACTCATTTTTTTGTGGCCGTGAAACAAATTCAACATTGTGAACTTTGAGCTAACACTGTCTACATCGCACTGTAGAATAATTAACGGCCTAAAATTAAACATTGAAATAGGGCTGCAGCGCTGTGTGAACTTGTGAATGAGTGAGGCGGGGCTGTGAGAGTGTCTGAGAGTGTGACAGAGGACAGACAAACATTAGCGTTGCTGGCTAATGTTAGTGGGCCACCGAACCCAAGCTTAAGCTTACTGGTCAAGAAGAGAGATGGCCACTTGGGTGTGGAACTGAAATACACCCCGGTCCTCCTACAAAGACTGTTGATCCCTGAGGGTGCCATGTGATACCTACAGCGGTATGCTTACAAAGAGATTAACATGACAATCATTTTGGACAGAATGTTTAAAACTAATGATTCACAATCGTAGTAATGATTTTAAAGACATTCCAGGCGTTTCTGGAAGAGAGAGCGTTGCTCAAAGGGGGAGCAGCTGGGCATCTTCCAGGTGTGAATGTGTAACTGTGTGAGTTTGATCAGGGCGTTTCTTAGCAAACCTCCCTTGAAAAAAAAAACAAATCAATTATGATAATAGGTTATGAATAAAAGTTAAAAAAATAAATAAATCACAGGCTAATCTGTCAGGTATTGTGTGATTGTACGTCATTTCTATTTTTCTTCTCTCTGAATTCGCTTCAGGTGAGAGCAAAAAAAAATCCATATTCAATGTGGGGGAGATCACACGACTGATGAAGTTTCCAGGCGTGGCGCGGACTTTTATTGTGAAGATAGTTGCAGGTTTGCCATCAGGTGAGAGCTCATGTCAGACGTGGTTTGGTGAAAGAAATTGTTTTTGGACTGTATTTGCTAAACTTAACATTTATAGCCTTACATCCCATTCTTTTCCTCCACAAATCCACATATTGTGTTGATATTTGTTCTTAATGTGTAACATTACATACGTATTTTATGTTACATTTTAACAAGCTTGGACATTTTATGGAAAAACTGAAACTCTGTAAATCAAACCGAAGAATTGTTCCTCTCTTTTTTTTTAAAGGTATTTTCCAAGTGATGTTCTCTATCATTGCTTTGGAGTTCTTCAAGCTGACACCAGAGGAGAATGGATATCTGATGGCTTATTTTGGAATAGCACAAATGGTAAGTGCAGATTGAAATACGAGACAGTTTGGTCGTGACTTTAGTGTCAGAATTTGAGACGAGGTCGATAAAACCTGGACGTTTGTTCAGGTTATTCAGGGAGGAGTGATCGGTCGGCTCACACCGCGATTCTCTGACCACTCGCTGCTGCTGCTGTCCATCGCAGTTTCTTCTTTGGTGGGACTGGCTCAGGTACACACACACACACACACACACACACACACACACACACACACACACCAGCACTACGGAGTATCCCTGAACCTGGAGGTTGGAAGTTTGCAATGACACGAAACATGTCACAAGTTATTGGTTGGCAAATTTCCCTCATTTACACAATTTACATTATTTGCATGGCCTTTATGAATTTGAAACTGGTATTTGTAAACATTTGCAATTGCTTAATAAATAGTTTATAGATCAGGTAATCCACAGGCAGGTTCAGTGGAGCTGCTTGAGGCGTTTCAGAGATATCTGTATATCAAAAGTGAATTGACGCCCTTCAGCCAGTAGCTGTAGTTGCCTCAAAATTAATTGAATCCTTTACTTTGATTTCGGTATCTCTTTTTCTCGGCAGGCCTACATGCAGAATGTGTTCCAGTTCTGCCTCACCGTCATGCCGATGATGTTTTCTCTCAGTGTGTTCAACGTCATCACGGACAGCATGCTCACCAAGGGCGTACCGTCGTCTGACACAGGTGAAGTCCTCCTGCCTTCCTGCCCGCACGGCGCACAACTGCAAAATCAGCAAAAACATTCACAACAATTGTATCTGGTTGCAGCTACTATAAAAAGGAATGCTGAGCATATTTTTCTGGGCCTATGAAGAGAGACAGAGCTTGTGATACAAGAAATAAGAGAATGCAGGTGCAGACATCAGTTTTAGATGATCTTTAAAGCCATGTGTTCATAAAGAGAAGTCACAACACACTCAACTCACGTTTAGACTTGAAGGTTGGCTGCTGAATCATTGATGTGCTAATAAATAACCAAAAAAAGATGAACAAGGACAGCACTCCCATTACAATATTTGATATTGCCACACAGATGTTTCAGCGTGTGTTCTGGCAATTTCATCAGTTTACGCCGCTGAGGCAATTATTGATAACCACAATTAGCACAACAGGTATGTCCCAATAGGGGGAGCCACATCCTCTTTCAAGCATTGGATCTCTTGTAAAACAAATCACAGCAACAAAAAAAACTCTTTCTGTTCATGTCATAAAAAACAGGGAAATGAAATCCCCTTACTACTCTCATTTGCAGCGAGGGTATCAAGAAAGTGTGTCCAGTACAGAAGGATTCTGTCCCTTTTACCGCTTGTCTGTGGCAAAGTCATATGGTTACATTTGTTTATGTAAAGGTGATAGAAAACAGGCGTGCATTTTCAGTTATGGTGGCGTAAGAACAAAAAGAGAGCACTGCCCATCTAGAAGTCCAACAGTTCAAGAATATAGGAACCAACATTTTTACAAAACAAAGTTAGACATAAGTTACATGGTGCAGCTGTTGATAAAAGGAATGAGAGAAGTACAACCTCTGATGTCTCAGTGTCAAATGCGAGAGTCCCAAACCAACAGAAAATAATCTGAATCCTGCAGGCTCACCGCTTCCCATAGAGCGAGAGTGAACAGAGACCAAAATGAACATTTAGAATAGAATTTTAAAAATACAGGTATTATAATCCAATTGTTTGCTGAGCCTGCTTTGCTCTTGTACGCAGGCACAATGCTGGGACTGTGTGCGTCTGTCCAATCTCTGCTTCGAACAGTCGGACCGACCGCAGGCGGCTTCCTGTATGTGAACTACGGGACATCCTCTATAGGCACAATCCAGTGTGTTGTCAATATGGCAGTGTTTGTTTACCTGCTGCAGCGTGGCCGCGAGAAGACGACCGAGCAAACAAAATGAAATCTCTTTGTCTTAAAAAAATGATCTGCTCATCTCCAGCTGACGAGAGATGGAAATCAATGTTTGTTTCTTAGAACGATCATTCCTACGACTGCGCATATTTAAAGTTTTCTGTTGCAGTCGACGACGTGATGAGATAAGGTCAGGTCCCTCCAGTTCATCACTGATTCAGATCTGTTTGATCTGAGGTGGGGGTTCAGAGCCAAACCACTAGATGGAAGCAAATCCTCTATTTTACCTGATGATACTCACATTCACCTTAGAGTTGGTTTGCTGCCATCGACATTTTATGTAACATCATCAAAAATTATAAGATATGTATCATTATCATTTAAGATTGAAAATAATTTTATCAGAACAATGCATAATGTAATTAAAGTTTTTTTTTTAAATGTGTCACTGTTTTTCATTAAACACTTGAAAATGATTCTAGTTTTTAACATTAATTCATTGTGTGTGTTCTAGTGTCCTATGATGGTCTAACTGCTTTTCCAGAGAGTTTTGTCTTTGATGAAAAACAAAATATCTGTGAGTGAAACAGTCAGACAATGTGTAAAAATAAACAGTCCTGTCAGAACATGTCAGCCACTCCAGTGCTGGGATGACAGTGTAGTTCTGGCAACTTTATTCACCTGTTAAATGGGATTAGACACTCAGGTATAGTATTTTATGTTGTATATCCACTATCCGCTACTGTATGTTCCATTACATTTCACAACATGAGTTGGCCCCTGTCTCTTTTTACATCAAAAGTTTACATAAAAAAATATCTGTCCACACAGGTGAAAACATTGCCAGGCATGTCAGATTATAAATACAAAATGAAACTATTTCTTGAATGAGAACTTTGTGTTTTTTCTTCTTCCATCTCCCGTCAATCATCTCATGTCCCCTCAGATTTACCTTATGAGTCTTTGGATGCACCCAAAGAATCATCAAACCCTGGAACCTCCACTGTACTAAAGTAAATAAATGAGTCTCACCAGCAATAACAATTATTGATGCATAACAATCTATAATGTAATTTTTCTGCAGAGTGAGAACTAAAGTATAATTCTGAATGCAGGAGTTAGTGATTAAAGTATCTGAATACTACAGTTCAGTGCACACAGTCAACAACCCAGTATTATCAAATATGAAATCATTAGTGCAGAAAAACAAATGACGTATTTTTTAGGATAGATAAATCCTGTAGTGTTAATCACAATCTCGGTTGTTTTCTGTCATATTTATTGACAGTTTTTCTGCCAAACTGCAACATGTTGAAGTGATGTCACACAATCTGCAGCAGGTGTTTTCATTGTTTCTACAAAAATGATCTGTTTGGAAATATTATGTCCAACAATCCCAGATACATATTATCTTATTTTAACAGTAGGGGGTCCTTTGTGCCACAGGGTTATTATGGACCAGGCTGCACCTTCAACACATGGCGCTGGTGCAATTTGTTTGCCAGTTCTTTGGACCCAATGTCTGGTGAAAGCACACAAACAGTGGAAAACAACATTCAGATCATCCATTATGATGAAACATTTTTTTTAAAACTGCATTTTTCAGAAAGTTTGTTCAGTTTAGGTTGAAAATTAAAGTGAGGAAGAGTTTTTTTTCTTTGTGAGTCATGAGATTTGAAGGCAAAATGTTTGGCCACAACTACTTGATATTTTGTTACAAAGTACTAAGTTACAAACAAAATTTAAATAATTCTTGATTTTACTGTCAATATTTATATCAAGGCAGACAGTTTTTTTGTGGAATAGGATTGTCTCTAATGACACTTCTTGAAACTATATGAACCTAGAAACATTGGCTAAAACAGAATCCCATGTCCTGACAAAGAGATATAATAATCATGTTATAATAAGTAATTTTACACGTTTCTTTGCATGAATTTAAGAGTTAAAAACAACAAGGTAAGAGCAGTTGTTCAGGGAAAAGTCAAAAATTATATACAGTATATATATTTTTTTCCTGTAAAGCCCTCATATGTCAAATTTATTTCATTCCAGAATCCAAAAATTCAAAGCAATCATATTGGGAGGATATATTTAGTGACTCGTAGCTGGCATCCAGTCTGTTTAGCTAGCCTGCACCTTTAATGTGATCAGTCGTGTCAGTGGCAATCCCATCATCTGAGCCTGATCCCACACTTCCTGCTGTAGTCTGAGTCTTCAAAAAACACATTCCATCTACAGTCACCCACTGCAGCTCCCCTGACTTTTTACACTCAGACTGTTAAAAAAAATCCACTTGCTGTTGAATCTTCTATCTCTGTGTCTGTATCTGACTCACTCAGAGGAGCTGCAGATGGATCTGAAGGCTGTCACTGTATCTGTGGTCCCAGGGGGGGCGTCCCTGACCACTGGAGGGGGTGCCTTGTTACACTTGGCCCTTTGAGTCAGGGGTAGCCGGGACAATACTGCTGTTAACACTCCTGACGGGGACCTTTGGGTTCTCTGAAAGTTTAATGTGACTCTGCGAGCGACCTGCGCTCACTGAGGTCAGAGATGAGCGCGTCCCGGCGACGGTCCAAGGTTGCCCTGTGTTGGTGCATTGGAAACTAAATGCCAGCGGGGGGGCCAGCGGGTCCTGGGCTTGTTTTGTCCCCTGTGGCATGGATAATGAGGCATCTGTCTCCACCTGCCGCATGGAGAGATGAGGCTCACTGTCTCACTTAAAAAGAGCACAGGTTACCTATCTGATTTGTCCAAGGCAGGCCAGGGACATGATCTGAAGCAGAGGAGCCTCCGGCCTAAATGTTTTATACCCGGGCTTCTTTTTGTGCCGCACCACACGACGCTCCTTATCAGAGACACTTCGCCCAGTGTCTTGTTCAACGCATCTTGAAAATTACCATCCGAATCAATCAAGTCAGCACGGCCAGAATTTAATTACTCTTCCCCAAGAAAGTGGGACTCTTCATTTAGAAATGTAAAGAAACATGACTGTGCATTTGTGCTGATTCCTGCTCTGAAATAATACAAACCTGACATGCATGTGATACCACACAACCTCCCTCACCGCCCCCCCATCATCCTCTCCAGTGGACCTCGTGGAGCTCGTGGAGTTGGCCACGGGGACGAAAGGTGATCTTAGGGGGGTTTTGTCTTGGTGTAATCAGACAGCGACATCATCAATCATGAGAGGGTGAATTACAGCGGGTTACAATGGGAGATAAGATAATGAGTGGGGCCACAGCGACCTGGTGAGGGACAGCTCGAGTTCCTGTCCTGATTATATGGCAGCGGCCTGACTGGCTGCAAACCTGCCGAGGAAGCCGGCTGCACAAACGCAACACGGAAAAAAACAGAAATGTTTTTTGTAAAACAGCGTTGGAAGCATCTTGCAAGATGAAGAAGTTGGGGAAAACACGCTGACGTGCAGCTAATCTTGAAGCATTACTGCAAATAGACTTTTTTGTAGCATGCTCAAATTGTCTTCAGCAGGCACTTTAGGAATGTTCTTAGCAACCAAACACTACCTGACTGCAGCTGCTTTAATTCATTTTGACCTGTATGATTGTATTTCCAGCTGATCTGGTTTGCCGATTGTGTTTTTACACAGTGTAATATCGGCTCCATTGTAAATGATTTCTCTGAGAATCTCAAGTAAAGGCTGAAAGACTGAGGTCAACGTGAAAACCGATGACATTCATGGGGCATTTTTTCCTTCAGTAGACATTAACCAGCAGAGAGGTGACAGGATGTGACACGTAAGAGAAAAAACAGCATGTGAGAGAGAGACTGAAACCTTGCTCTAGAACCTCTTTCCAACGTCACTATTTCCTAAATACCATATATTCATATACACTGAAGTATACGCTGCTGTACCACCAGACTACAGTGCAGTGAAGCTGCTCCATAAAATAGACTCAAGGAGTATTTTGTTTTTTAAACCCTGGTTTTAAGACATTTGCCTTGTACCTTGTAATTACCTTGATTGAAATCAAAATAGATCTGTTCTGTTGCATACACGAGAGATGGTCGCAGCAGAAACATGCAGCTGAAACACCTCCTATGTAGACAGTAGCGTTAAAGGGAATCCCTGTGGTTGTGTGCATAAAACAAGACAACAGACTTGAATAAAAGGTAAAGATAAAGAGATGTTGACATGGCTTGTGTAGATAGCTGTGCTGATTAAAGAAATGTTGGTGCTGGTAAAGGTCACAGGGACATTTCAGAGCAAGCAATGGCTAATTTACCAACATCACAGTCTATATTCAAATACACTTCATAAGTTATTGATACCAAATATGTGCTGATTGGGTGTAGGGGTGTCTTTCACACTGTTGTCGTAAATATCAGTAGTCATCAGTAGTCTGCAGGTGAGTGTCACGTGTTGTGGATGAACAACGTGGTGTGTGGTGAATCACCAGACATCTTAATAGACACAATCTGCCCTCTCCTCTGTGTGTGTGTGTGCTGCCATGAAGCGTGCGGGGCTGTGTGTCAGCGGCCCTGAGCCCCATGACGATGACGCCCGGTCTTTCCAGCACGCTCTGGTCCACACTCTCACTCCATGACATGTGCCGCTGCTCGCTAATCCTCCACTGACGCCTTCCCTGCCGCATCATACTCGACAACAGAACAATGAATGACCACTGCGCCGACCTCAGAGGGCAACCGGCTCTGGCTACGTCAGACAGGATCTTCCTCTTTCCCTCTGTGTGGAAGACCATGTTGGTTTCCTACACAGCTCAGTCAGCGCGCAGACTTCGCTGAATGCTAGCCGACTGTCCTACAGCAAACCAGTGAACATAGGGGAGGTTTTATCTGTAATGTAAATGCTGCCCCATGGAAATTAATTGTTTTCCTCTGGATTAAAACAGTTGGAGATTTGAAGGTTTGAAGATAATATGGTTCAAAAGAGCGGATGTGGATATCATTTTAATTATGGCTGAGCCGATTAGATAACAATACGATGCAAAGGCGGGAAAAAGTGTGCCAGGCGCGGCATCTGCTTGAATTAGCGGCTGTAAGCTCTGCATGCTATTAACATGACTCATATGAAGCAGCATCTGTTTTCTTCAGAGATAAATCTGACCATTATTGGTCACATTGGACAGTTTAGGGGCCACCATGCATGATGCAACCATGGTGTTATATGAACCAGTCTGTGATGTTAATACAGTCAATTAAATGTAAGTTTAGGTGGCGCCGAATTATCTGTCTGGGATCTACAGCATCTGGACTTCAGTTTGAAGTGGTAGTCTACATAATAATAATAATTATTTTTTCTGAAACTGTTAACCCAAAATTATTAATTTTGAGGAATATGAAAAAGACACTCAAGAACATTTCGCAAAAGCAAGCTGAAATGTTTCTGGTCTATTTAATCCTTAGTATGTGTTGAGGTGATTCCACTAGTTCAATAACATAAAACATATAGAAACATTTTTGGAAGTAGATATTTATTGACGACGTGATATGGCTACGATCCTTTGAAGAAACTTTGAACCAAGAATCTATGGTTGGAAAAATGATTTAATAATATTACTACATTTGCATCTTTGTCCATTTAGCAGATGCATGGACTGAAAGCAGCTCACATACTTCAGCTCAATTTTTCTGCAAATGTTTCATTTCATATCTATCAAAGAAACAACAACAACCAAAAAAAGAGCAAATAAGTTGACATCACATAAAATTCTACATGAAGTGGCATATCTCATATAAAGAAAAGATACTCGGTTTGCCAAGTAACAGTGATAATACACAGTGTTGAAATACCTTTTACTGTAACAATAAGTTATGCATCCAAGATTCCACTTAGGTAAAAGAACACAAGTAATAGCACTACAATGAAACATAATTCAAGTACAAAAAGCTAAGAAATGTTATAAAATGAAACATAGTCATTACTCCCTCAGTTATTATAGTATGCAAATACGGAATTCTGAAAGACATGTTGTCAAGAGCATCTTACAACTTTAATTTATGAGGTCTAGTAGTTTCTTTAACTTGTATATATATTGTGTATATATATTTCCTTTTCCTTGTATTTTTTTTTTATGTATTTCTATATATTTTTTTAACCACCATCTATTTTTGTCTATTGTGTGTTTTTTGTTATAGACCTTTTTTGTTTTTTTGGCTTTTTCTGTTCAAATTTTTAAAAAGTACATTTTCTTGCTGGGGGGCCACTGCCTTCAGGTAGTGTTGTTGTGATGAGTGGGTGTACTTGTACTAACCCTGTTTTTCAGAATGCACAGATTCAACTGGTATCAAAAAGTGACCATCTCGTCTCCACTCAATTTGTTGCTTTTACCTGCATTGAATGGTTCAAATGAAAGGACCAGAAGTGAAACCACAAAACTGTTCATGGAACAATTGACAAAAAAAAAAAAAAAAAGGCGAACCGAATAAGCTCAATACACTCAATATGGAGCTGCAAAGCTAGCTTAGAAAACAACAACAACATGGAAGTAGTGAAGAGGCTAGCCTGAAAAAAAACAAAAAAACAAAAATTAAAATACAAACAACAATCATTTGTGGTTTTATGGAGTTTGGGTGCTCTTTGTCTGACTTTTTACCTTCGGCCCGAGCTAGGCTGTTTCCCCCTGTCTCCATTATTTCTGCACAGCTAAGCTAACTGCCTCTTGGCTCCATCTTCATTCTTAAAGCACAAAGATGGGAGTGGTGAACATCCTCTCAGCTCTCAGCAAGACTTTATTTATTTTGATTAAAATTAACAGAAACATGGAAACATATCAGAATATGCAAGGGTTTAATTAAAACAAACCAATTCAAGTCTAATTAATGACTACAATTTGAACATGATTTTAAATAAAAGTTTCTGTTTCCCCTCCAAAATACAAAAACACATGTATAGTCGTTATCCTATAGCAAAAAAATTGAGCATGAAAGATCTTTCGTTTGGCTGATATTATTGGTCTGTATTTGCCGAGCACAAGTAAATCGGTGTGTATGCTGTCTGATAGAGCCAATATGAAAAATGTATTTTAGAGATTGTAATGCAGAAAAAGGTTTTAATAGCCCCATTTAAGGGATTATCAGAAAAAATGTGTTTCTATCAGCCAATATATTGACGTTAGAATAGTTTTAACTTCATATAGTGGTATGGGTATTGGCTCCAAAAATCAAGTTTCATGCTGGACATGTGGCATGTCTATAGTGCTTCTGAACAATATACAACTGATTATATGTGACTAAACTCAGACCCAGTGGTCAGCAGTGAAACAGTCTCAAAATTGGCCTTTAGTTTAATTTACTGGGTTGAACGAGCTTGCATACCTGATATTTACTCAGGCAGTTGATTTCCTCACTCTGATTATTATTCGGATGGCAGATGGCGGGTCGGCGGTAATCCCAGCTGCCCATAGGCCTGACCCTACGCACTCCCACCCACCTCCTCCCAAACCAACACCCCCCTCGCCCCGAAAAATCTTAACGAACCCACTGAGCTGCGTGGCCAAAGAGCTGCTTTACACTGGTGAGTAATGGCTGTGTCAGCAGTCAGTAGATGAGCCAGAGGGTGAGGGAGGTGCGCGAGTGAGGGGATGAGTGGGGTATTAGGGCCCCGTTAAGTGGGCTCCATTGTTGATGAAAGAATGTATTGTGAACGCTGCTCCCACTGTTACTGTACACTCCCAAAGGGAAGGTTAACAAAGAGTTTTACGCTTTATATTTTTTATTTTCCAGTAAAATATGAACTTAGAAAAGCAAATATTTATGTTTGCGCTAGATTTCCTAATACAGTTAAGCAAATTTAATTTCAATTGAATCATTATTAAGTTTATCGGATGGTTATGGACACATGCATATACCAGGTTACCACAACCTAAACTGGTGCCCATTTGCTATTTTCACCCAAAAATATGGGAATTTTGTCCAGCCCCCCATTTGCCATGTCATAGGTGCGAGACTTTCTACAAACATATAGATTTTGAAAGAACAATGCTCCAAAAGTGCATCCCTACAGCCGTTTGTTAAAACAAAGCACTAAAACTGTATTGTTTCTCACAGAAATGTAACAATAGTCATTTCAGTTACCTCATTTCTATAATCTTCTTGCTTCCTCTGTGTTTCCACAGGGGCACTAATCTAAAGTCATCTGAACTAATCCCCAGCAGCAGCAGAAGAAGCAGCAGCAGTGGTCAAGGTAATTGAGGACTGAAATACGACAGATATAATAATAAGTTTTTTTTTTTACTCAACTCATGCCAAAATGAGGTCTAGACAGATGAGAAGTGGACGCAGAGTTAGCCGCTGAAGTGTTAAACCTCAAAGAGAAGTCTCTGCGATCTGCTTCCTGCTGCCCTCCAAGCTTTGCAATACCACAGAAATCATTTATGAACATAGGAAATTAAATAATCTTTAGTGAACTGCAGTTACAGTAGATTGTAAACTAGTTGTAACCTTGGAAATCTTGAAATTTTATTGATAGAATTACTGTTTTGAGAGGTGTATTGAGCTGAACATCAATATTGTTGGAAATTTAATTTTCTCAAAGGAATAAATAAGACCCTTTTTTAAAACGTCTTAGTTAGTAAGTAAGCATTAATACCTGGTTAATAAAAGAATACCTGTTTTTTTTTTTTTAATCCTACTCTTTGACAACAGTTGACATTCAAAAGGATTATTTAAATCTTCTTAAACTGATTTATCGTTGAACAGCGCTGTGGACATAAATGTTGTGTCGAAGATATTATCATGAGAGTTTATCTGTCTTCACTGATTTGGTCATTTAACAACCTTTATTACCCACTAAACTGATGAAGTGGCGTGCTCTGAAATGAGGAATTGTACGAAAATCCAAAAATGTGATGCAGCCTCGTATCTCTCTCACACACACACACACACACACACACACACACAAACACACACACACACACACACACACACACGCACACACACACACACACACACACACACACACACACACACTGTCATGACGAGAATCAGAAGTGTCCACAGGATATAAAAACTCTTTGATCACAAAGTCTTCATTTGCTCCACAATTATCTGCTTTATCAGTCAAATGTACGAAAGCCACTGGAGTCCGTGTTCACAGTGACAACTGTCTCCTCTGTGTATCCTCACTGCATTGTCGTAAACGACGGGGCTGTTTATCCCTGGCATTAACATGTGCCTTCGGTGATCCGATAAGACGGGGACAGCAGTTCACACCTGGCATCAGGATGATACTTGTGATTGGAACACTTTCCCGCTCTCTCCGCAAACACACATGTGCATCACAGGAATGTCTAATTACAAATCACACATCACAAATTTAAGGACACACCTGGATATGTTACATCACGCTTGTCTTTAAGCCGAAGAACTTTGACAAGAGTTTTTGTAAGAGAGGAAAATGAGTCACATTTTCTTTTTTATTGAAAATACTTCAGGGTCGAGGATCCGCTTTCTGTGAAATAACTTTTCTACACATGCTCAAAACTCAAACTCAGACTTTCAATTTCAGTGTTTTTATGACACTGGAAAAGTGTCTTTACCGGAGCCTAACAGGAAGTCAGGAGAAATTGTAGAGCGTGATGGATGGGTCAACAAAACATCAGAAGAAACAGCTGTTTGTTTTAATGTCAGTAATAGTTTATAATTGTTGTTTTTTTTAAAATTATTTTCTAAAAATCATGACCTCAATCAAACTTTGACCCTGATTTTATCTTTTTCCTGTGATTTGTAACCATTTTGGAAAGAAGTGACAAAAGTGTTGTCCTGCTGAATGGCTTCCATTATATCCATTTTTTTTTATTACGGTCCTCGATAGTACAAGTGAAAGGGATGTAAACTGCAACTTGACTTGTACGCAGCTCCCATAACAGTAATTCTATTTTCTGTCCATTGTATGCCTTAAATGTAAACAGCGTTAATTAAAACAAAAAAAGAGAACAATGCCAGCAGCCGCAGCAGCAGCAGCAGCAGTTGGCTGCTAAGTGTCTGTAGATCTCCAAAACAAACCGCGGGGCCCTGAGCTGCATCAAGAGGCTCAGCCGAGGTCCAATCTGACATTTATCTCTCAGGGCCGTTCTGCTGATGACAGCACGACTGTGCTTTAGGAAGCAGCTGTTTACTGTCAGAGATCTAGGTCAGGACAGAAAGAGCTGGACACACGGCTGGTCAGAGTCGTGCAGACAGTTTCCACACAGACTGAATCTCCAGTACATCTGTAAGGGCCCGTGAATGATTTGACAGGGCCCAGAGCTGGACAGGAGCCCTGAATGATGCTCAGAATTTTTTTTTTTTTTTAATTTCAAAGATGTTGAAATTAGTACTAGATAAGGATTTTTAGAGTATGACTACAATGGAGACAGAAAACAAATGATAAAAATACAGAACTGATCTCAATCAAACAGAAACTTTATTAATGATGGTGGTCGAGTAAATGCCAGGGGAGCCGTGAATATGAACAAAAATTTGAAATAGAAATCGGGCCCATAGTTTCCAAAAAGGATTGACAAATAAAAGATGTAGATTTATTAGAAAAAAAACTCGTAATAAGGTAAATAGAGGAAACACTTCATAAATCACAGACAAATCCTTTTAAAATCTGTCTTTGTTGTCAGTCACTCGTCGGTTGGAGATGAGTGATGTGGAAGATGAAGATCTGCTGCCAGAGCTTTCCACCTGACAGACCTGACTCACAGGTAAGAGGCTCAGCGGCCACAGTCAGATCCCAAAGGCAGCTTTATCACGCTGTTATATAATACACACACACATTGATGCAGGGCTGATGTGAGGACGCAGCCACACTGCCGTCGTCAGCACTGGACAGATCAGATTTACCCCCCCCCCCCCATCTCCACCCTCCTCCTTGAGTTTCCTTCATGATCCATGGTAACACTCACCCCTTGTGTGTGTGTGTGTGTGTGTGTATGCGGTTATCCTCTTTCATATGTGTGGCCGGTGAGGTTACTGAGTGTGAGGGCGGTGACATAATCAGGTGTATTGTAATGTGTGAGCAACATGTGTGATAAAAGAAGGCCTCTACTGAAACGTGGCCAACATTTTATAACCGTCGGTCGACTGACCAGAAAACAGGATTTTCTGACATCTGAAAGAATAAAGGATTTAGTTTATGTCACACGTACTATCAAATAATTGGCAAATGAAATTATGATTTCATTCTGATGATACTTACAATACTCAGCTG
The DNA here is from genome assembly GCA_030272975.1 of Sparidentex hasta. NCBI lineage: Eukaryota > Metazoa > Chordata > Actinopteri > Spariformes > Sparidae > Sparidentex > Sparidentex hasta. The sequence continues at coordinate 37,596 of JARJLU010009266.1, read as the reverse complement.
CTGCGCAATAAGAACAAGAACCTCAAATTCTGGAGATTTAAAGAAGGAACTTTAAGGGAAAAACTGTTCTTTGTTAAATTCAGTTTAATTGTCAAATTAAAATGCTTTCACGACAAAGCTTAAAATCCAGTCTGGGCCAGATACTTAAAAAAAACAAAACAAAACTTTGGGAGCAGATCAGACTGGGCCCAATGATCAGTTGAGGAGATTTTGTTGTGTCTGGTATTTAAATTTGCACTATTAGATTTAACCAATGCGTTGTGTGTTGGTGGTTAATAGTGAGGACGTTTAAGTCAAAAAATCAACCTGAAAGCAACAAAATGTAACTTCTTGGGGAACAGAGTTGATGCTTGAGTTTTATCCCTAGATCATCAAATTGCTTTGGGTTGGTCGCGGTGGTTGGACGACATCTTGTATCTTGAAATATAAATGAAGAGACTGCAGCTTTGTCACATGCAGAACTGCTGCGGTGTTTTTAGACGTGTTTTTCAAACTCATGTGAAACACAGACGGGAAATTAATGTTGTTACATAACTCGCCTCCTCTAATCATTCTTTGAATCCTAATATAAGGCTGCTCCCGTGCTAATCTATTTGTCTTGGCATAATCTATGGCCTGCTCGTGTAAGCAAGTCTTTACCTAAAACTTGATGGTGTCACAGTGTACTGCAGCTTATCATTATTATGTAAAGTGTCACAATGCTGCGATTGGTTCAGCCTGCAGGCTGCCGCCAGTCATCTCATCCACGGACTCATCTTCTAAACATAGAGAGCAGATCTGATCTGCAGCTCAACACAGTCACACTCCTACAGCAGGTGTTACTTTAATACAACACTGGCCTTATTAATGAGGGGAGCAGATACAGATTGTGTGCTTCCTCTCAACGGTCTACATCTGTAGTCGGAGTATTTGCATGTTTGTGTTTCAGTTTTTATGTCTTTTATTGTTCCCTGGTGGAAGAAAACACTTTTGATTGTTGCTGGAAGTGATACAAATATAACCAAAAATTGTTTCCAGACATAAAGAAGTGTGATAAATTGGAATTTTAACAAGTGACTCATTTTGTTTTTGTTAAGGTCAAGGAATATTATCAAGGATTTCCCCATAGAGCATGATAGGGCCAGAAACATCTATATTCCAGTTTATACCAGAATTAAAGACACTTTCATAAAAAGAACAGAAACATGATCGCACTAAGAATTGTTGAACATTACTGGGATTTGCACGAGGAAGAGCTGCAGGAACCCACTTTGTGAATGACCAATATCTTTTTTTCCTAAAAATACCTGTGTTTAATAACTGAGGGTTTTACAAACCCTAACCTTGACCCTTTTTGCATATGTCAAATTATTTGAGTGGATAATAAAAGTGATTTCAATAAATAATAAAGCAATAATGCTATCACTCATGGGGTCCTTTTGCTCATAAGATATTAAAGAGGCACCACCAGCACATTATAAGTAAATTAATGCTGCATAATACATGAAGAGGAGATAAGCTGATTTTGGTCTGAATAATAGACGGGTCTAAATGCAGTTTCTGGGGCCTTTTACCATCTGAGGAGAAGAACTTTTCATGAGTATAAATTAAATATATAAAGTCATAGTTTATTATCATAAGCGTGGTCTAAAAAACAAGAGAGATGTTTGTTTACAGTTAATGAAAACAAATAATTTCAGCAGTAAAAAGTTCAGAAAGTTTTTATTTGATCAAAAATGGTTGAAATTAGATATAATTTCCCCAGGACTTGGTCTAAAAAAATAACCCAACATCAGATAAAAGAACAAATATACAGTGACTTAACTTCAGTGTCAATAAAATACAATCAAAGATCCGTGAACAAGATGTATATTTAAGCGTGTGTTTAATGTTGTGTAAGCTGTCACAAAAACTCCTCGAAATAACATCTGACTTACTAATTTCTTACCTTGCCACATTATTACAGTGAGCACAGCGAACAGCGAAGAATCAACAATTTAATTAACAACGAACAACAGCACAACAGCACATATGACAGCAGTGAGCTCTCTTTTTAATCAACAGAAAGCAAGAAAAGTCTAAAAGATCCAGGAAACACACAAAATACAAGTATAAGAAGATCGACAGTTCATGACAATTACAATTAACAAAGTCGGGAGAAGTTGTGTATTCAGCAATTGGCTCTTATGGTGTGATCCGAGTCTCTGGAAGCCCCGCGATCACAAATTGATCTGATCTGAATTTGAAGTGCGGCTGAGCTTGTGCACCCACTTCAGATGGAGTGCTTAGCTTAGTGGCTATACAGCAAAGATTTTGGCTTAAAACAGGGTGTAAATCAGTTTAGGCTTCTGGAGACTTGGATTACAAGCTGCATGGAGACATTTTATATTCATTTTTTTGCTGTTACTTCTTACATTTTAAAATAAGTCCTCATCTACTTCAGTTGTTCAGGAGAATGCTGCAACACTGTTAATGTTTTGTAGACTGCAAACCTCTCCCGACTTTCCACTTGCATGGGGGTGTCTAGATGACATCTAAATCTTCATGTGTGGGTGACCTTATCCTCTAAAGACTGCATAAAATGACGTGTCGAAATCTCTGATCGATTGGGTAATTCAGCTGAATCCACGTAAAGAGCCTGCAGACCACTGATCTCAGAAAACTAATTAACTGTTAAATCTTACAAAGGTCAACAGTGTGTTGGCCAAGGGTGAAGAGAGTAGCCACCATATGGCTGAAGATGCCCACAAGGAGTGTTTCTTCACTGCTCTTTTAATCTTTTGAGCTAATTGTGTCTCTTCCCCCCTCTCGTCTTCTGGTGACTGCGGCTGGTGCCCAGGCAGACAAAATGTGGCCAAACTCTAATCTCCTTAAATGCTTTCCACTTAGTTTTTCCAATTATGGTCGGCCTTGTTATTGTGGAGCTCGAACGCGCTGACATGGACATTAATTTTGCTCTCCAAGCTAATTTTCTGCTTACAGTTTAGCAGCGATGACACGGCTCTGGCATTGAGGACGGTTGTTTTGATACCATACAGATATAGGTTACACAACATAACCAGCTGTCAACTCTGTGTTGAATTAAAGGTACACAAATCAATATTTTTGAAACAATCACATGACTGCGTGTGTGTTGCTCAGTCAGGATTGAGACAGATTTGAGACATATGGAGGTGTTGAGATTCCTGCTGCAGAAACCCATATAGCCACAAGAAGCTTACCGTCCTCCTGAAACAGAAGACAGAGTTTTATTTGCTTCTGCATTTTTATGTGTTTCCTGGAAACACCATCAGGTAGGGAGGAAACCGTTGGTGACATCGATTGGCATCTATAGGAGCCTACAGAGTTAGTGTTGAGTGTGAACTACATCCGTCACCAGGCAGCTACATGTCAAACGAACCGACTGGGAGCTCTCACAGAACATAGCTGAGTGATGGCTGAGAGGGCCTCGCAGCAACACAGCCGCACAGCACCATCAAAGACTGACGGCTGCACATCTGACGGCAGGTAGTACAGTACCAAGGTGGTTTTCTTTCAGTCCGGGGCCTATCGTTAGTCAACTAATAGGAGCACTAACGTTAGCCGCAGGGCTGAATGAACAAGCAGCAACAGTCCAACAGCAGCTAAGCTCTGTAAACCACCTCGGTGCTGGATTTCCTGTCGTCAGAATGGCTGCAAATCTTGGAGTTTGTTTTGGCTGGAGCCCGGTTCTGTTCATCAGGTATTTCCATAAATCACAGAGGATCCAAGCAGAGCAGCCGGAGGAAATCACCAGGGAACATTGTCTCCATAAAATATGATCCAAATCGGTGAATAAAATTTTAAATTCATGTTTTTGTGCAGTAATCAGTAAAACACTTTTGTGTCATTCTGACGTGAAATCTCAGTTGGGTGCCACTTGCACAACTGAAGGTCACTCGCTAAACTGAAGCTTAAACTGAAGCTTTTGGCTTACAGCAAGAAGACATGACTGAATTTTGATATAAAAAAACAAAGAAATGGATGTTTTGTTATTTTTGTAGTGCACCATGGAAGGGCTTTTTTCATTTCAGCTCAACATCAAGTCAAAAGAAAACATCAAAAACTGTCTTAATATTTAATAACATAAATTTGCTTTGCTTTTTTTTTATTTATTTTTTTTAGTTTAGTCAAAGATGTAGTTTATATGAATTAAACTGTCAGCTTAGAAACCCGCTGTCCGTCAGATGAAGTCAGTGACCAGCTAGTGGAAAAGTGTTTATCAGGAGTGGGGGAGAGAAAAAGCTCAAAGGAAAGTGACTGTGGCGACTCCAAATGAACATTAATGTTGCCTTATGAAGGGACAATACGTCAGATGTTGTGGTTTGAGCTTGTTCCTCGGTGAAAACTCAATCAGTGCAGCTTTAAAGTGCTCATATGTCCAATCCATGAACAGAGTCCTGGGCGCAGTCATTAACACGCATTAGAACAAACAGCAACCAGAAACACAAACAACAACGAGTCAGTGCAGATGCCAGCGCACAGATGTCAGAAACATGGCAGCTCGCGTCCTCTCCAGATTAAGATTCATTCACTTGAACCGCTCAACTGTGTGAAGACACAAATGATGAACATGAGCGGAGAGTTGATCATTAGATAATGACTGTCCTGTCATCAACGACAGGAGCGTTGTTTGACTCTGACTTTCAGTTTTACATCCTCCACAACCCTTCTCCTCTTTGTTTTTCACAGTCACGCTCAGGATGAGTGTTTTTAAAGGCTCATTTTTTGAGGCTTTTCTTGTCATAATCACAGCAATAATGTGTGAGGCTTGTCATTTTGCTCCAAATTGTTTTTTTTGATAAACAGCAAGTCAATTTCATTCAAAAATAATTACATGGCTGCATGTGTAGTCCCTCCCTGAGTTCTGTCCGTAGGTCTGGGTCCGGTCAGGTCTGGTCCGTAGCAGCTAGCAGAGCCTCCGCCTATGTAAACGCCACACGTACGATGATTCTGTCTGCTTAATAATAAATGCGAGACCCTCGTGAATGGGCTAAATTAGTTCGGGCGAAAACATCAGCCTTTCAAAACTCTATTATTCCCCCTGTGACCTTTTTCTCCTGGCAGCCAGAGGGAAGCGGATGATCTCTAGTTTGTCAAAAAAAGAGCTAAATGGGAGTTAATAGGCAGCTCTTCAGCAAACACTGGGAGTCATTATGAATGGGAGGCAATCACACAGATCAAATATACAGCAGGGGGAAATGGAGCTGGAATTTTGAGGCAAAAGGAAAGGAGGGGAAACACAAATTGAAGAGGCTGGTAAATATAATAATGTGCGCCTCATGTAATCATCCCTTTAAATGCAGATACCGAAGAGGAGTGCTGACTGATGGATGCCCTCGTGGACAGAGGAGACGCGAGAAGACGGAGCTGGATGGGAACTGGTCTAAAGTTACAACTCTTCTGCTAAAGAGCCGCAGTTTTAGAAGTCATCGCTGTTGTCTTTGTTTTTCTTCTTCTTTTTTTGTTTTGTTTGTGATGACGATCCAGGTCCGAGCAGCACCAATGTTCCGTCAATGTGACTGATTGATCCAGTAGATGAACAGTAAAGATTAAGAGGATGACAAATGAGCATGCTGCTTACACAGCGCGTGGGGCTAATCCTAACCCCTCCACCCCCCCCCGGGGCTCCCTTTTGAGGAGCTGCCACCGAGAAGCACCCACAGACAGTGACGGAGGGAGGACACACAACCTGTTGACTTGCAACAAGTGGGAGCTCGAGCTCATGGCAGGACCCCAACCCATCTGCATCTCCACACAGTAGAGGATCTGCAGGGAACTCGACCTACCATCTGCCCACTGGGGACCAGTGGAGGCCTGACAGTGACACATTTCTGTCCTTTCGCAAAAGGAACTTGAACTTTTTTGTCTGTCAATTGTGGACAATATATCTTAAAATATTTAAAACTCCAGAGAAGAGGACTAACAATTTGAAAAACAAAGTTTGATCGATCTTCATTCATCACCACTCCGGGGGACATTTTTATTCCAAATATGATGGAGGATCACCTGTCGAAGATCCCCATGATCATGTCGTCCGCTTCCCCCACTGAGTCCTCTGGGAGCGGCGGGACTGACGACAACAGAGGAGGTAAGAGTTTCACCTGGAGCGACAGGTGATGAGACCTGAAAGATGGGATGCAAACTTGGTGTGTAGTCAAGAAAAAACAGACTGATGGAGGCTTTCAGATGATGATCCTCTTGAATTCTGTTTCTGTTTGAGAACTGTTTTAATGCCTTTTTATCTATTTGAATATTTAACTCAAAAACCATCTGTATAATTTGATTTTAAGGTTCTTTACCTCAACACAAATATGTACCGTAAATAGCTCCAATACAGATATACTTAATTGAAGTAAACCAAGGCCAAAATGAATATTTTCTATGCAACTGTTGGCAATGCTATCTGAATTTATGTATAATTAATGGGTTTATTTGGATAAATATCAGAATGCCTACATCATTTGTGTTAGTTGTTAATCTTCCCTCAGCCATTTATTGTTTTAATTTCATAATCATCCCCTAAATTAGATTTTCAGACGCAAACGGCTGTTGCAATATTGACTCTGGTGTTTTGTCAAACTGTTGAGCCGCATGCAGACTGAGTTGACAGTACAGATGGCAGGCACATGTGTGAAACAATACAAGACTTCATGAATGGCACTAACTGACCTGCCTTGTGTGACCGTGTTTGACTCACAGCCAAGAGTCCGGCCCCGGGGAAAGCTCTGAGCCCAGCTCTGGTCTGCAAAGTGTGCGGAGACACCAGCAGCGGGAAACACTACGGCATCTACGCCTGCAACGGCTGCAGTGGCTTCTTCAAACGCAGCGTGAGGAGGAGGCTCATTTACAGGCAAGAGAAAGCTGACATGCCATCCCATTAAAGCCAGTTAATTTATGAGGTGCATTATGGGAAATAAAGGCAAATTGAAAGTGTGAAGATTACAAAATGTTCTTTGAATGTAGTTACTCCCAACAAAAGACCCACACACAGGAAATGATGGCCATGTTTTTTCTGCACAATATGTTTTCTTTGTCACGTGACGACGAAAGCGTAGCCACCATGGGCAAAAGTTTAAAGATCAGAAACTGCTTGGGTTGAGGTCATATGATGCAATAAAAAACACACAGAAAGTAACAGGTCGCTTTGTATTTCAAATAAATATGTTCAAATTTCAAACTCTTTTCCCACATTCTTAAATATGGTATTTTTTTGTCATTTTTGAGTGGACTTTCCCTTTAAAGTTTTGCCTGTGGGTTAACAGGTGCCAGGCCGGTACAGGCATGTGTCCAGTAGACAAAGCTCATCGCAACCAGTGCCAGGCGTGTCGGCTGATGAAGTGCTTGCAGGCAGGCATGAATAAAGATGGTAAGTGTCTATTAATACGTTTATTTGACATCAGATAACATGAGACTCATTTATGGCTGCAACATTTAATCAATTATTTCAACTTTTAAGTTAATCGCAAAACTTTTGGGAGACAATTTATTGTTCTCAGCCATTTCTTAAAGAAAAAAAGTCTGAGATTCCAGCTTCATAAATGTGGAGACCACTGGATGACATTGTCTGGTGTCTTTGCTCGTCTGTGACAGTAAAGAATTTCTTTTGGTTTCATCTTTTTCGTCTCGTCACTGCAGCGGTGCAGAATGAACGTCAGCCCCGCAGCACAGCTCAGGTCCGTCTGGACTCCATTGACGTGGACCCTGAGAAGGAGCACCTGGCCACCACACGAGAGCCCACCTCCTCTTCCTCATTGTCTTCTTCCTCTTCCTCCTCCTCCTCCTCTTCCTCTTCCTCCTCCTCCACTGCATCTGTCATCACATGGCCACACATCACCTCCTCCATGTCCATCACCTCCTCGGTCACCCCCCAGTGCTGCGTCAGTCCCCAGAACAACCACCGCTTCATGGCCAGCCTCATGACAGCCGAGACCTGCGCCAAGCTGGAGCCCGAGGACGGTGAGGAGGGTTTAATGTTTGAGAGCGATTCTGCTGGCTGGAGATTACACTCGGATGAGAGTAGACAGCATCAGTTTGCTGTGCAATTTTACCAAATGTTTTAAAACACGTTTTCACATCCAAACCTGTGATAAAGTCTCCATATCGCCATTTACTGGTATGGCCTGAGGTCACCATGAAGGCTGTTTCTAGGAAGAAATCAGTCATACAATCAATGATAAAGAAAGAATCAAAATATGAAATAATATACTAATTATAACCTGTGGTAAAAAAAAAAAAAAAAGATATTTCTATCAGTGGCCTTTTTGACAATGCTACTATTAAGCACTTAATCTTTATAATGTAGCAAGTGGGCACAGTCATGTGAATATGCTCAGAGATAGCTTGCTATCAAGTTAAAATGTTAGCATGCATAAACTGCATAAACCAGCTCCCAGACCTGACGCTGGCAGCAGAACATACCGTTAAGTGTTTTCATCTGACCCCTGCGCCCTCAATCCTGACCTCATCTTTCTTTTTATCAGTTGACGAGAACATCGATGTGACCAGCAATGAGCCGGAGCCAGCGTCCTCAGAGTACCACATGGCTCTGTACCCATCCAGCTCTGAAAATGTCTACGAGACCTCGGCGAGGCTGCTCTTCATGTCAGTGAAGTGGACCAAAAACCTGCCGGTGTTTTCCAACCTGCCCTTCAGAGACCAGGTGAGACATACAGCATACTCTCACAGAATATACTTGATATTTACTTTATAGTTTGAATTACGACACTGAAGAAAAGGTTACATTTTGACTTTCAGATTTTATTAAACATCTTATTTATGATAACCTTATAGTTTCATAATAAGTCAATGTTCAAACTTCTAAGACTATGAAATCCCATTCCCACCAGGAAAATAAGAAATATTGTATGTACTTGTACAGAGCTGTAGGAAAAAAGAAAGTTATAGAGTGCTTGATTTGATTTTGGGTTTAGTCATTTGACAAAAAATTATATTTGTTTGAATAAAATAGTTTTTTTTATGTAATCATTTGTTTATTATTTGATGACAAATATGTCATAAATGTTATCATTACTTTCTGCTAAGTTCTAGTCTTGTTTTTGGAAAATTTGATGATTGATGATTGTATTGGTCAAAGTAACAAGTTTTATAGAAGACAAAAATGAAAAACGAAATGAAAAAAGCTTGTGATACTCATTATCTTGACTTTAAGTTAGATAGATATTGTTTTTATTAATTGTGAAAACACAACTTTATGAGTTACTAAATCATACAAATATGTACAAAAAATAATAATGACATAATAATTACAACTTTTAAATAAATTATATTATGCAATAAGTCCTCATTTTTAGTTACTGATTGTCAAACTATATCTGGGATAATTTTATATAACTATTAATGATGAAATAAATCATCATTTATTCAAAAAGTTATTCTTTTGCACCAATGATCTTCCACATAATTTGCAACTTCTTTAACTGAACAGCAAAGTTGACAACAAAGCTCCAGTTGTTTCCGTCGCAGTTTTCATTTTACGACTCTTGTTGGTGTCCCTGCAGGTGATCCTGCTGGAGGAGGCGTGGAGTGAGCTCTTCCTGCTCTGTGCCATCCAGTGGTCTCTGCCCCTGGACAGCTGCCCGCTGCTCTCTCTGCCCGACCTCTGCCCCGGCATGCAGGGCAAAACCAGCTACACCAGCCTGGACCTGCGCCTCCTGCAGGAAGTCTTCAGCCGCTTCAAGGCGCTCGCCGTCGATCCCACAGAATTCGCCTGCCTCAAGGCCATCGTGCTCTTCAAGCCAGGTGAGGCAACGGTCATTAAGGCTTCTGTAGGATTCTAAGAGCCTGAAAAACCTCAACTCTGGTAAATCAAGTAAATATAAAACAGAAAAAAAATTAAACTTACTCAGTTGAATGGAATATCTGGATTTTGTTACATATTTGGCAGATTTTGATTTTAGAAAATATTTCATTAATAACATTTGTTGCATGTATTCAAGTGCAATTATGCAGCGAGTGAGCTCCTATTAAACAACTGTTTGTTTAAATTTATGTGACTCACACTGATGTTTCCTCTCCTCCACAGAGACTCGTGGTTTGAAAGATCCAGAACAAGGAGAGAACCTGCAGGATCAGTCTCAAGTGATGCTGGGGCAGCACATCCGTTCACACTATCCCAATCAGCCGGCCAGGTAACATCCTGACTCATAACAGATGCTAAAATGATTTTGTGTGCTTGTTTTGGGTTTGTACCATGAGACAACTTACTCACAAAACATTACAAATTCATGTGTCTATCAGCATTTATCAAGTAATAAGTGAATTATGTATTTTGTCAAAGTTCTACCAAAAAGACAAACTCCCAGAGCTTTGGAGTTTATATTTTGAGATTCAGGGGCACTGCACTCCTCTTTAATGATGTAACAGAAAAAGCCAGTTGCATAATCCCAGGACAGCACCCGACAGAAGAAAGATAATAAAGATAATATAAGAATAAAAATGCAAAATAGATCACTGAAAAATGAAAACAATTAGACTGTAAGAAAATAAACAGTAAATTAACATTCAGGAAAATCACCAAACAAAAATAATCAGGCTGCAGAGCTGTACACTTATGACTTAAAAAAATGGAGAAAGAAAAAAAGATTTAAGGCTTGACCAGTTAAAATCACATGAAACAAGGAAACCAAAAGAAAATCTTTGAAAAAACTCACTTCCGAAAGAAGCAATTATTAGTCCTGTACATTGAAAGCTATTGGCCAAGTTGCTTCGACTTGCTTTGACCACTGACTGTATAAGGAGAGGGTCATGTGTCATGATGACTCCCCAACAGTGGTGGCAAAACATCTAAATCGCCCCCTGGTGGCTGGCTACAGTGTAGGCATTAAAACCCCTCCATCTCCGTGTGAGCAGATGGGACATGAGCCAACCTAAAAACTCCAAGTAGACTTTGAAAACATTTTTCTCAAAGATGGTGTCATTTTAGGTACAGTCATTCTTCATCATGCTAATGTATGCAGCGGGTGAATTTGGTGGGATCTCAAAATGACGTCACCAGCGCAAGATGACAGCGCTTCTTGTACAGTGAGAGAAAGTGGGCAGAAGTCAAGGGCTTTGCTTCAACTTGTGTAAAATTACTCGTAGTCTGACTGATGCTCAAAAAACTTTATTATTATATCTGTTTGTTTTAAACCGTGTTAAAGCGTGTCCTCGAGTTGAATCTTGACCTGAAATTCTTTTCTAAATGTTGAGATAGCAGCAAATACTCTGCACACGCTGTACTATTTCCTGTTTGCATGTAGAAGCTGACTTTGTTTCTGCATCTTTTTTGTATTTTCAGGTTCGGGAAGCTTCTTCTTCTTCTACCCTCTCTGCGTTTCGTGAATTCAGAGCGGATCGAGCTGCTGTTCTTCCACAGGACCATCGGAAACACTCCCATGGAGAAACTGTTGTGTGACATGTTCAAAAACTGAAACCATCATGCAGTCGTCAATGTTCTCCAGGTTCGGAGAGGTGATATTTGACAGATATTTGCTTTGTACTTCTGTATACATATCAGAGATTCTGCTGTGCGTGTTATTTTTGTAAAAAGCCACTTTATTATTTGTTCTCATCTGTTCTCATCATCATGCTTGCCGTCTATTTGTATCATATTTAGACTTTTGTTTTGTGTCTGAGGTGATTTACAGTCACATTTCATCCTTCAGCATTTAATTATTTTTGTGTTTTTTGTGACAGTGCAGATCTTTGTTGGTGATAGAGGGACTGTATATCCCTGCTGTCATTAATGTGACTGTTTTATTCATGTTGTCATGCCTTGATAAAGTAAAAACTGCTTGAAAATGGTTTCGACTCTGTTTCTGAGTTTCCCACTTCACAAGAGATAATGTTGCCTTCAGACTTTTGCTGAAAACTCATGATTGAAATGACCAAATGTGTAAAGAAACACTGTGCATCAGTCAAACAGTGTCTCCCTCTGTCTGCTTTAACACGCAAAACTCTCACAACGCACATCCAACATTATACCAAAGCAATGTCCCACGCACTAAAGGCAGACGGCAGCTGAACCACTTTGATGTGAGTCAGTTTTCAGTTGTTAGAAACAGTTTTTTGCCCGTTTTGTTAGAAAGCCCTTTTCTCCTTTGTGATTATGTATTCCAATTACTGTTTGGAAGAAAAACATATTGACTTAAGGGCCTGTTAGAGGAGGCGTTCTTGTCTCTCTGTAATAATTCTGCCCGGAGAGGCTCTGTGGTCATCTTGTTAGGACATGGATGGATACGGTAAAAGATCAGGGTCAAACAAGAGGCGGTACTGAAGTTGTTTTTCTTTTTAAAAGTCGAATACTTCATACATTTCTTTGTTTCTGGTCTGAAAATTGGACCGAGTGGCTAAACAGCTTTTCTATCCCATTTAATCAGTGATGTGTCAAATGATGATATGAAGATTGCTCTCGCAAGAGCTCTTACAGAAAAAATGGCAAATTTCTAAAGGAAGAAAGGAGACTGGAGCACACTGATATATTTACAGCATTTTACTGTGGCATCATAATATTTAAACATGTCTTCATCATAGTCAGAGTGGATAAAGACACGAGGCAAATAGTTAGATCAGGTGTGCAGTTGTTATTATGTTATATGTCTTACAGGGCTTCAAATCTGTTGGACAATGAATGTAAGGGTGGGCATTGCCTTGGTGCCATTCCTCCACACACATCAAGTACTCTACAAGCTATATTCTTCTACAAGTGTGATACAAATATTACAAATACTGTAACTGAATGTTTCATTCGTTGATTGTTGTCGTTCAGAGGCATGAATTTACTGTTTACATCTGTTTCCTTACAACAGTCCATACCTACGACTTATCTAACGATGTGCAACATCAGAAATGGGTCATTAAAATCATGTTTAATGGTCAATTGCATTTTGGAAGGCACTGAGAGTTTAGCTGAAGGATTCTTGAATACATACTTTGTGAAATCTGACAGAGTGATTTCGCTTATTTTTTTATTTCACTTACATTTTTATCAGATGAGAAAGATTTTCATTGACTCCATAACAAACTGACCTCAAATGACAACACAATTTAATACTGTTTTAATTGGTTTATATTTGGCGGACCCTGCCACCTTTCTAGCTTCACAACAGTGTGTTTATTTAGTTATTAGTTATTTAATTATTTAGTTTGTATCATTACCTCATTAATATTGTAAATATAAAAAATCTGAGCTGGAATGTTTTTGATTTTGATTTTTTCCCCCTAAAACTACATAGTGGCCCTCTACGGAAGAGGATTAGGGCCACTGAAAAAAAAAAATAATAATAATAAAAAAGATTTTTTGGGGGGGTGTAAGAATTCTGACTTTTTTCTCAGAATTCTGAGATTAAACTCAGAATTCTGACTTTTTTCTCAGAATTCTGAGTTTAATCTCAGAATTCTGACTTTTTTCTCAGAATTATGGGTAAAGCAGGGACTGGGACTCCAAAGAGGTGGTGGTGTGGAGAAGGAGGAGAGATGTCAGATGCCAAAATGTCTCAGCTCAGCGCCTTTTTGAGAGAGAGAGGAGTTGAAGAAGAGGCCATTGCGTTATTGGAAGAGGAAAAGGTGAGTAAAGAGGAGATATATGTTCATTTGGTCGGCTAACCGACACTCTTAGAACAGTGAGGCCGCAGCATGTTAGCTAGCATGCAATGCAGGGTGGACGGAGTTCTGTACACAGCGTCACAGGGTTTGTTACGTTTTATTTTGCTTTGGTGATGGTGAGTTGTTTTGTTATCTGATGGGTTGGTTTGGTTGTCATGGAGATGACAAAGGGGCATTCTGGGCATTTTACGGTGTCCCTGTCCGGCCCGGTAATTAGAACATGAGTCTGCCCTGCACACAATACAACTGTGTTGCTTTTAATTCCGAGTTTAATCTCAGAATTCTGAGAAAAAAGTCAGAATTCTGAGAAAAAAGTCAGAATTCTGAGAAAAAAGTCAGAATTCTGAGAAAAAAGTCAGAATTCTGAGAAAAAAGTCAGAATTCTGAGTTTAATCTCAGAATTCTGAGAAAAAAGTCAGAATTCTGAGTTTAATCTCAGAATCTCAGAATCTCAGAATTCTGAGTTTAATCTCAGAATTCTGAGAAAAAAGTCAGAATTCTGAGAAAAAAGTCAGAATTCTGAGTTTAATCTCAGAATTCTGAGAAAAAAGTCAGAATTCTTACACCCCCCCAAAAAATCTTTTTTATTAATTTTTTTTTTTTTTCAGTGGCCCTAATCCTCTTCCGTAGCCCTCTAAGTCAACTTTGAATATTTACAGTGTAGGTACTGCTGAATTTGAGCTACATCCTAGCATCAGTATGCTAACATGCTCTCAGTGACAATGCTAGCTGGTAAAATGTTTATCAAGCTCACCATGTCAGTCACTGACCATATAAAATACAGACAGAGCCTCCAGGTCTTAAAGGTCCCACTAATGCCAAAGTGCTTTAAACCTGTGTTCTTCCAAATGGCCAGCAGAGGGCAGCTCCCCTGGTTTAATGAAAAGACTTGATTGTATGTAAGCTTAGGAGAAAATGTTTCTGAATCAAATGAAAATTCTAACTTGACTTATTACACCAGTAAACAGTTTCCCAATAGTTTTAGGGACCTAAGCAACATTTTAAAATCTACAATATGTGATTTTTTGTAAATTATGATCTCATTCATAGTGAAATAGACTGATAAACAGGATATAGGTGGTTAGTGACTAATTCGTACCATGGTGTGTCCTCGGGCTCTCGGTCAGATCAAATCAGGAAGTTATCTGAGTAAAAACTATGGTAAAAGAAAGAAACGCTAACAAATGTACTGTCTTCTTTGGTATGCACTGACATCGGATCATTTTACAGCACAAAACAGGAAGTATGCAGCATTCTGTAAGAGGAATAAAGACAAACATTTCTGCTGCTGATGATGAAAAATGACAATGACATGACACTCCTATAACACTTTATGGCTTCATTTGTTCACGGTAAATGTGTGAAATATTACAATTAACGTGGCGCTTTATGTATAAAATATCCAGTCAAGACTTTCTTAAGACACCTGTAGAGTGACAGTATGAATGTATTCATTGGAATAAAGTGTTCTCTGCTTTGAAATGAGATGGTGGCTGCAGCTGAAGCGAGTGTTGGTACCTCAGGCAAATGTCAGTTTGATAAGAGATGTCACTCAGTATTACTTAACCTTCTGATTCAAACACACGGGAAACATCAGAGGAGCAGAGCTGGGCGCAGGTAGTGGACTCAATAAACACATATTTTAGTTTCATGAGCAGGTGCTGCAACTGAAATGGATGCAATAGAATTATAGATGTGAAAAAGAAAAGGAAAATTATCTCAAGATTAATAATGACTTTTAATTCAAGAGTTTGATGAGGCGAGAGGGCAAGATCCAAGATGATTTGTTTTACACCACAGCACATCATTTGTGGCACTTTTGTGTTGAAATAGCGGCGGCTGAGCGTTGTGTGTCCCGTGCAAGGCCCTTAGACGCCCACACGGTCAGCAAATCCTGGGATCAGATCAGCTGGTCCTCCGCCGCCTCTGTCATATGAGTGAGCTCACAGACCCAGATTAAGAAACTTTGAACTCTCAAAGGGGGATTCGTCTTATTTCACGGGGAAAGTGTGAAAAAAACAAACAAAAAAAAAGTCCAGTGGCTGAGAAACATATCATTAAATGATTTGCACAAAATTAAAACAGGAGAAGATTTGAGTGGAACACTGAGTCCTTCTTCCTGCTCCAGCGTGGTTGTTGGATCTGTGTTCATCCTCCCTTTGTTCTTCATGTAGCATGAAAATAAAACACAAGCTCGAGCAACTCCGAACTGAGGCTTTAACTCACGTGTCAAGCGATCGTGTTCTCATTTTGGCCTTTCCTAAGCTGTGTTCGCACAAAGGTTTGCCCTGTTTAAATGTGAGATTGAGATTTTCATCTTATTATAAGATTAGACTCTTGAGTAACAGGCAGAGGGAGGCAGTCAGGTTCACGTTGCAGTGAAAAGCTGACGTTTCGAGGCTCAACAAGAAATCGAAGAAGAGGAGTTCTTTTGTTTTGTCTTGACATCAAATTGCATCAGACATCGAAACTATAATGACACGAACAAATCAGTGGTATATTGTTTTCATTTATGGGTCGAGGGAAAAATATATGCAGGCACAGTACAGACGTAACAGAGGTCGAATTTTAGTTGGAACAAATCCACCAAATCCTGCTTTGGCTTACTATTTCACACAAGGCTGCAAATAGTGATAATCTTCATGATTGATGTGCTGATTATTTGATGAGATTGAATTAACGGATGGTTTGGTTTGTAAAACATCAGAAAATGAGAGAGAGAGCTGTTGGCAGGATAGAGGCCCAAGTGACAGGGTTTAAAAGATTAACCGTCATATCAGAGAGAAACAGTATCGCTTCTAGGAGCACCAGAGGTCACCTCAGGTCAGTTTCTTCCTCCACTTCACTTCTTATTGACTGTACTGTTGAAACTCTCCCTCTCTCCTCTCACTCCCCTCTGTGCAGCTGTTAATCTGCTGTGTTTGAGCTCTCTGTTGGACTGGAATGCGTCAGGGTGTTTGGGCCAAACTGTCCCGACACGTTACTGCAGCAGCAGCAGCGGCGGCTGATCACTAAGCAAGGGTACCTGACTGGAGGAGGATCTGGAGTCCTCTGGATCTTTGATCGTCCTGCTTCACCCGTTTAACTCGACCGAACAGCTGCGATGAATCACACCAAGGTCGAGTTTGAGCCTTTTGAATATTCCTACTATGACTATTCAGACTGGTACTCAAACAACGCAGAGCCGACCAAACCACCCAAAGAGTGAGTGTTGAACCCCTCCGGAGATGATTTCATGTTTGTAGGGATTTTCATGTTTGTCTGGAGGGAAAAAAAGAAAATGTGATTTTTATTCTTATTTTGTTGCATTGATTGATATTATGAAGTAATGATGTACAAATGCAGTATGGGGATTTATTATTAGATGGCTGGTGATTGCAGAGAGTTGGTGATTTTGCTTGTTATTGTGCTTAATTTCAGCAAGAAGTTTGGTTTCCAATCAAACAATAACAAGGTGTTTAACTTGAGTTATTGCGAAATATTTAAATCAAGACTAATCCAATAAAACATGCCTTTTTAACTAAACAGTTTTAAAAGTATTTCTTTGTCTTCTGTTACGCAAATACTTGCATTTTCGTCTTTTAAATATTTTTTCAATGTGGTTGGCCTTTTACAGAGTTATTTTACCATGTGACCCCACAGTGGACGACAAGCTCTTCCACATATGCATGCTGTCAATATCTGTAAGTACGCTCAAACTGAGAACATTTTGTTGATGTGGATTAGAAGGCTGGTTCCAAACCACTCTGTCTTTCTTGTCTTTGTTATCAAGAAGATTCCGATGAATATGTCTGTAACCTTAGTTCAGTGCTTAAAATAGGAATTCAGCTTATGTTTGTCTAGTAGGTCACAGTAAAAGTCACACTTATTAATTCAAAGTTCAAAGTATGAAAATGTGATATTTATTGTATAAAACAACTATGCAGATTTAAAAAGCTCAGTCGGGCCAGTTGTGTCTAAGTGCTGACTCACTTGACTGCATGGCATCAGAACACCAAGTGTAAAATGGCTCGGGCCCATATTTGTCTAATTTGGCTAAGTACTAACTGTGTGAACTCATTTAGGCAGATAATCAGTTCCTGATAGCAACTCTACCAGGAAGTTGTTGCTAACGTGACTTCACTGTGATTCTGTGGTTCTCTGATATAGCTTATGGTCCAATTCTGGGCATAGTCAAGCATATACTGCAGGCTACAGAGACGTATCGATTTTGGATGCAGAATAACACAATTGAGTTTCTGCTCAAACTAAACTGCAATAACAAAAGGCTTTGGAAATTGCAAAAAAACAAACAGAAACACTCTGCCCTTGCTAAGCATTTAGCTGCCAAGCTATGCTGCCAGCTAAAAATGCTTCATGTAAGGGATGAAGACAGCGGTTGTCTTTACCAAGTCTTTATTATAAAAAACATCTACATACTAAATAGAACATCAAATAAGGACTAAGGCATCTGGATTCATTAAAGTAGCCTATATGCTAACTGTCAAATAGTTAGCCTAAGCTAACATACAAATGTCCACAAGAGTAGAAGTGAAGAGAAAAATCCAGCTCAGTGATCCCAGCATCAACAATAAGCCTGCTTTGAAGGCTGTATTAGCTACACATTAGCTTACACAGCTAGCATAGTGGCTAGCTTGGTAATGAGTAAACTGATCCCAGAAAAATGTATTCTGGTTAGCCTAATAAATCATTTGTATTTGTAGGAGTATGAAAAAGTCAGAGCTGCTGAGTCAGAGATATCACAAAATGGCGGACAACGGTTAACAATGTCAGTTAAACTGCTGTGGAACTGTACGTTGTTAGAGCAAAGGAACGTTGGACTGAACCAGCGGCCAGTGAAAATGGCGTCTGTGTTTCGGGCAGATGTTTGATTTAATGATGTCCGCTGTCATTTGGGCCTCATACAATTAGCCTACAAGTGAAGGCCTCATACTGTACACAGCAGGAAGACCTCCCAGAGTTCCTTGTTCAGTCGATAATGTGTAATAAACTGTGACAGCTGGGTCGCTGCCGCTGATCAGAAATAACAAGATGTAGTAGTCTGAAGTCTCTGCAAAATGAGGTTTTCCATATCAAGTTGCCCTGTCAGTCATGATCTATTGTTCAATTGCCTCTACAAAGCTGCTTTGCTTTGTTATTTCAAGTTGAGATTATGAGATGAGCAGCATTAGTTAAAAACAAACACAATCGATGTTCGCGTTTTGTGCTGTAAGGAGGGACTGTGCAGTAGTCACGCACGTTGTTGAAGCCATGCGTCATGTAGCAGAAATCAACCGAACATCTGCTGATCAGCTGAAAAAAAACCTTTAAAGTAACGCTGTCAGATATTTAGGTTCAGCACATATTTTGCTTTCAGATTCAAGTTAGACATTGCTATCATGTCAGTGACATTCATTTCAGACAATTTGTTATTTGCTCCACACACCGAATCACAAAAAAGGTCAGGTCAGGTTCAACCAAATTTCCCTCAAGATCTGAGCAGAAAATACAAATAAAAGAATCTTCAATCAGTTGAAAACAAGCAGAACCTTTTTTGCGTCAAACAGGGTAATGAGACCTGTTAAAAAGGGACTTTTCTTTGACAAAAAAAAGCTTTTGATCCCAGAGCTTTAAAACCACACGGCACAGTGTGGTTGAGCAAATGCTGCTGAAGAAGGGAAATTTCATTTCTTCATCCAGTTTACTCCAATATGTAGACTCCTGCGCAAAGATACGCTGATCTAATATTGATATGAAGGCGTCTGTATCGTCTGAAATCCTGATGTATCTCATCTTTCCTTGCAGCTGGTGATCATGTTAATCCTAGCAGTTCTCTCCAGGAAAAACAAATTCTGCCAAGGGTTTACCAGAGGATCCTCCAGTATCTTCAGGTGACTTTGAGTAGTCTGTGAAAATGAGTTGACAGATGGTACGTTACACTGCAGGTGTGTCTCGTGCTAATTAAGTAGTCTTGTACGATCTCACAGCCCAGCCAACTTCCTGGACCAGACTCAGAGCAAAGGCGTGGTCATGGCCGTCTTCGGACTGGTGTTCAGCAAGCTGGCAATGCTGGTGATCGCTCCCGACCCCCTGCCCTTCTGCAAAGACACTCCGGCAGACATCAAAGGTGGATATTTGTATGATGAAGAACGAAGCTGCATCTTTCTATACATATGTCTCATGTGATGCTACACTGTAAATGTTACATTACACTGCTTTGATGATCATGAATGATGTTTCTGAGAGAAGCGCACATCAGAGATTTAATTCTGCCTTTTATCTCTTATTTTTCAGAGTACATGAAGATAATCGCCATCTTCTACTATCCAGTCCTGTTTTATCCTCTGCTGGCCTGCAGCACTCTGCAGCACAAAGCAGGCTACGTGTTTGGGACGCTCCTGTCGTTTGGCCACTTTGGGATCCTGCTGTGGCAGAAGTTCGACTGTCCAAAGACCCCAGAGGTGAGACGCCAGTGGCATTTTAGTATTCTGCATTGGGAGCGCGGACCCTCACTGTGTGGTCAAGTTGCAGCGCTTTGAGATTTTCATGGTATGAAAGTTTTGGTGTGTTGATCCTTTAAAGGCTGAATTACTTCCACCTTCCTCCTCACAGATCTACAAGTTCTACGCTCTGCTCGGGAGTCTGCCTCAGCTGGCCTGCCTCGCATACCTCTGTGTCCAGTTTATTTTGCTGTTTGTGAAAGGACCGAAGACTGACGAGGTGAGGCATCGGCATTCAGACGGCACACCGATGAAGCAGAATGAAACATCTTGGCTGTGATTCGTGTGTAAACAACAACAAGTAAACAACTCCCAGGCTGCCTTTGGTGCGGCTGAAGAGCAAGAAGCATGAATTTCAGCTATGTAAAACATAACCATGATTACTGTAAGCAGCTTGTGCAGAATAGAGAGGATTTAACTCAGCGTCCCTGAGCAGATTATGACGATGGAGGTGATATTTTTTTTTCTCCACTTTTAAACACAATAATACAACAGACTTTTTTGTTTTAACAGCAGATTTAATCTGTCTCAACGAAAACCAACACGTTTCGTCACTAAGCTTCGAAACTTGTGCATCACCTTGAGAGTTTAATGTATTCTTATTCATTCTTGTTATGAAGGATGCTGTAGCTCATCCACTTCGATTGAAGCTCACAGTTTTATTTTTCAAGGAATGAGTCATCTCAAGACCTGAAATTACACCGAATGTCACAGAGAAATGTTTTAGTCTCCTTGAATCGAGGTTGGACCCGAAACGATCAACGAAATTGAATCCACGACCCTCTAGTACATCCTGTCATTTAGTGACTCACTAGCCTGAATGTTTTGCTCGCAGGACCTTGACAGCAGCTACTACAACAACTATGTGAAGCTACTTCTCAAGAAAAGGTCCTCAACTGCCAGGTGAATGGAGATGATGTTTTTTTGTTTTGTTATAATACATCAACACATCACATCGACAAATTCAGTCATGATATGTCAATAAAGAAAAAGTAGGGAAAAAACAGCAACAACAACAACTGTAAAAGTTATCATTATCACAAGTATAAAAGATTGCAAAGAATAAGTTCAAATTCACCTAAATGGTTAACAGACTCAGTGTAATTATAAAATGTAATAATAAACAGTCAAATGATCATTGAAATAAACTATACCCACTGAATTTAGTAAGTTAACAGTTATCTTAATTGTTTACTTTCTTCAATGAGCTGAAAGATCAACTATTTTTTTCCAGAATCATCTTTACAAAATCAAGAAAAACTTCAGGTCATGATATGATTTCATTCAACTACCAAGACTGGGGTTTTACTGTAGATAGTCTTTAGTTTAGTACTGTACTTTCGGAGTAGTTGAGTATTTTTTTTTTCCAATTTTCTACGAAATTGAGGAAGGAAGCTCATTGAAAAAAATCCCTGTTGTAGAGTAAAAAAAAACTAAAATGAAATAATCTACATTTTTCTTTATCTAGCTCTTCATCTACAGACAAACCAACGCTGGCAGAGAGAATACTGGAGGTGCCTAAGAGTTATATTTATATACCAGAAAAAGGTTTGTGCACTCAAGTATAGATGTCAATATTTAATTTTAGTGTTTATATCACAGTGGAGGAGCTTCTCTTAATGTTTTAGTGTTTAAAGCAAAGCTTTGAAGTGATGTGACTGAAATGAGGTCCACTGTCTCTCAATTTTGTCCTCCAGTATTTCGTTTTCCAATAAAGCTTGCTGTGTCAGCGTTTGTTGCCTTCATTGCGATCTATCACGTAAGTCTTCAGACCCTTGTCACGACCTTTCACCTCTTGAATCCGCCTAAACATTGTCTTTGTTAAGCATCAATTCACGATGTGTTCACTTTATAGACGGCGCTGTTGTTGATCGTCCTGGTGGTCCCCACCCTCCATATTGTTCGTGCTGGTATTGATGAAAACATTGCCTTCCTGTTAATGGGGTTTGGGATCATCCTGTCAGACGACAGGATGGAGGTCGTGAAAATTGTGACCTTCTATACGTGGCTGCTGGAGGGTATGTGTCGGCTACTTTTTCGACTTTTATAAGTGGATCGTCAGAAAATAAGCAACTAATTACACTTATCTTTTGTTGTTGTCATTTGTTAGTGTGCTACCTGTGTGCAATGACCATGTCTCTTTTGGTCAGTCTCCTCATGCTCATGAGGTCGATGATACTTCACAGGTATGAACACTGAAACCCCAAAGAGGGGAGTTACTGTGAACTCAAAGAAACTGAAACAGCTCACTTGTTTTGGCCACTTGGGGGCAGTATAACAAACTATAAACACTATGAACACATTATCACCTTGCAATGCTGATATGGTGAACATGTTCGCAAATAGTTGCCTATTTACACACCCTGTTTGGTAAACGTGAAAGTCCCCATTACAAGCAGAACTGTACATATCTGATATTAATATTGACTTGAGTAGTAAAAGCCATTTTCTGGAAATAAATTTACTTTACTATATCAAAAGTATATGTAAAAGTAAAACATACACATATTTACATACTGACCCGAAATTCAACATTTTAACGGACATTTAATGATTTAATTTAATTCAGTGTATTATTTAACTGATTGCCACTAAAATAAATCAGTTTTAGGATGCGCTGCGTTCACTCAGATAAAACGTCTGCAAAGTCAACTCAAGTGTTGGAAACTGCCGGTCATCTCACATGTCCTGATAAAATCCTGTTGCCACTGTCTTTTTTTATTTTTACCAGGTCAAACCTTAAAGGACTGTATAAGGGAGACATCTACAGCATTTATAACAGCCAGAAGACCATCAGTCCATCTAAACCTGGTGTTGTCTGCTGGATGGGCTTGACAGGATACCAGGCTGCAATCGTTTCCCTCGGTACGCAGCAAAATAATCACTGGATCTAACTTTATTTCAGAAACATTATGGTAATAGTCTGCAGTTTTCTCACTGTCAACAAATCTGATGAGGAAACAAGCAGTAACGCTGAAGTGATCCTACCATCAATATTTCTTAGAGGGCTCAGTCACAAGGATGCTGTATGAAGCCAAATGCTGAACATGTTTTCTTGACCAAAAACTACTAAAAACACATCAGTTAAGACAAACTGTTTCCCTGGGTGACATATTCCTTCATTACGAAAATGTCCTGTTTCTGTGTTGTATTGGCAGGAATGGCCATTCAGACTGTTGTGTTCTTCATCTGCTTCCTGTTCCTGGTGTTTCTGATCATTATCCCTATTTTTTACGGGCGTAATCTCATCGTCTTTGAAATTGCGGGAGAGGCATGGTGAGTCAGCAACCTGTTTTGAAAAATTATTCAAATTCAGTGATTATTATTATTATTACTATTATTATTACTATTATTATTATTATTATTATTATTATTATTATTATTATTATTATTATTATTATTATATATTTTTTCATTTTCATGTTTGTGATACATCAGGCCGGGCTGGGTCACTCTGCTGCTGGTCACTGTGCTTCAGCACGTTGCTGCGAAGTTTGCTTTCATCAAAAAAGACGCTGGAACAAGAGACTTGAACAACAGGTACGTGACTCCTGGTCCAGTTTAGCATGGTACTGCGTGTTGATCAGCCCAAACCCCAAATCATAAGGGATTAGTGTAAGAATCCTAAATCATGTTATGGGTTTTTTTGGGGGCTGCTCATCAGAACAAATTAAACTCTTAAAATACGTTGTACTCAGTTACTTACTCAAGTAATATCACAATTTATGCTCTTAAAAAATAGCAGATGTCAGTCAATAGAATCTCCAACTCTGCTACTTCACTCATATAACCCTCAAAGACAGAGACAGCCACCTGAGGCTATAAGATAGCTATTGTTTTAAAATGTTGAATAACTTTTGAACTGCTAATTCTGTCTGCTTTAAAAGAGTTATGTAAAGTCAAGTGTATCAGCTTTTCAATGGATAACACATTATCAGGGACTCCATAATGAACATTATCACAACATCATCTGCTGCATTGATCAATCAAGGAGAACACGTTACACATTTTCCTCCTCTTGGATAAGGCGTGATAATTTGCTAAAACACCCATGAGATTCTTCTGCTGATGTGCAGAGAGAGTCTGTTTCTTCTGACGTACCTGCTGTTCCTGATCAACACTCTGGTCGGACTGATCGTCTCAATATGGAGAATGGTGATAACAGCGCTGTACAACATCATCCATCTTGGTCGCATTGACATCAGCCTGCTGCACCGCACTGCAGAGTCCTACGATCCAGGTTTAATGATTTATTGTTTTTAACCCTCTTTGGACAAATTGTAACATTGAGGAATGAGATGAGTCAATATTTAGGCGAACAACAAAAGTTTTTCTAACAAAGGAGTTAAACTTGAGGATTTGAAGATATTTTCTGATCATGATCTCAGTCTGACATTGGAAATGCTCTGTGACCTTTGACCCCATCCAGCCTATAGCTACTACATCAACTCCCTGAAAGTGGAGGTCAGCCAGTCTCACCCGGTGATGAAGGCTTTCTGTGGGCTGCTGCTGGACATGATGGTCGAGGGCGGCCGAGTCGGACAGAAAATAAGGGACGCAGAGGAAGGTAGAGACCCTGAACCGCAACCACCCACACACACAAAACAGATCCTCACATACATGCAACCCCTCAGTATGGTGTCTCGCTCTGTCCTGACAGCCTGCTCCTCCATGATTTCAGGGATTCAGGAGAATCGGCCGAGCAAGGCTACCAGCCGTTGGAGGATCCGCTCTCGCTGGCAGCTGCTGTACACTCTGGTCAACAACCCGTCTCTGCTGGGCTCCAGGAAGCACTTCCAGACACTGAAGACCTCCGAGAGCGTCCTGAATGGGACGCCCAACCGCAGCTCCAAGAAAGGCGGCAACAAGGAGGCCAGCAAGGCAGCTGCTGAGCCAGTCCAGTCCACTGAGACCCCAACAAACCAAGATAAAACTGACTGAGATCCCTGATCTATGTAGTGTGGATGGCAGTGTACTCGAAACAAAATTCTATTTAAAAAGAAGCATCATAGGAGATCTGTTGGTGTGTGAACATGTCAAATGTGATTCTGTGTAGAGAATACTGTCACTCTCACTGACGTGATGCTAGATTTGTACATGGTGTAGATGATGGCACTAGAAAACATTAAAATGTCAGTCAACATTGATCCAAGTCTTCAGATTTCGATGATTAACTTTAAGCCAACAGCCTTCTTTGTTGTTGCCATGGTACAATGTATAAATTCAAGATGTGCTTCTGAGTAACATCCACATAAAATAGAGATTTCTATCTGCTACAAATTAGTTTGCATTATTTGTGTAATCTCTGCAAGCCTGGACCAACCACAGGGAAGGTTTGCTAGGTGACTCTCAGCCCCCAACACTCAAGGCTCCCCATGGACAGTGTAAATAAAAGACACATATAAAACAAACCTGTGAGGAGCAGGCACCACTTCCAAAAAAAGAAGAAGAAAAAAAGTAACTACCAATGTGAGGCGCTGACAGTATGAGTGACAATGGAGGCTTCAAGTGCAGCATCTCCCACCTTTCTGTGTGTGAGCTCAACTTTCATTGTGTTCCGCTCGCGAGGCCAGCTCATGATAACATATTGACGTGAACAAAGTGCATGTGATTGATCAATGGCAGCATGAGAACCAGGATAGAGAGGTCATCGTCCAGTCCTGCCTCGGGTTGATGCT
This sequence comes from Sparidentex hasta, assembly GCA_030272975.1. NCBI lineage: Eukaryota > Metazoa > Chordata > Actinopteri > Spariformes > Sparidae > Sparidentex > Sparidentex hasta. The sequence goes on along the minus strand of JARJLU010009266.1, from coordinate 11,837 downwards.
GATACGTCCACACATGCTGGTTCTCAACACTTACTTAGTGCACCATGCTCTTTATTCCTGAGTCAAACTATCAGATGGTGCTAGATAACGGAGGACAGAAATTAATTGACCGTCCAAGACAGACAACTTCTCATTCGCAATAAAAACATGAAAAACTGAGAACATACTCCATTTCAACCTTCATACAATGTTATATGATAACAATTACTATAAATAAAATGTAATGTCTTAATATTATTTGTAAGAAGTTTGTCAGCACAACGGTTTCTACTCAGATTTCAGCTTTGTAATTATCATGAGATGAATCATTTGAATCGAGTCATATTGCATATTCTTACGTTAACATGTTACAGTTTTCTGTCACCTAATGTATTTTCTGTTTGCTGTTTAAATGGCTATACGAATAAACAGTTTTCCTAACATTTGACAAGTGACTGCTGAGTTAGTAAGAGCTCAAATAGAAAATATGACTACGCTGTTAAATTCGACTTAACTTACATCCCATTTTACAATGAAGGGTTATCATACTGGTTTTCTAGTGACAAATTTCATGCATTTTTTATTAATTTTCTATTACTGATTAACCCAAAATATCAGTATTGATCTTGGGAATTATATTCATCAACTATTATTATACTTTGAGAACATTTCAGAGCCTGTACTACTTTTACTTGAGTAAAGAAGTTGAATGAGTACGTCTATTTCAGCCAGAGAATTTTGGGGATTTATAGCCCTACTTGAGTAAAAGCTGTTGAGAGACATGGAGAGACTGACAGTTGAATAATCATTTGGTTTTCCTTTGTCAAAACTTTATTGAGGCACATAGGAGAGAGGCTATTTGAACACTTTGGTAGAAACAATGTTTTCTTTATCACAGGGTTATAAAACAGGAACAAAGACAGCAGCGAACAAGTTATTCTGAATATTTTCACAAGACAGCTTAATGCGACTCACAACGACAGGCAGCATGCAGGCCTTCTAACACTGCACTCTGGGAAATACAACAGGATGGACACATGACCCAGATACAGCGGGTCAACAACGTCACATACACACCCAGAAGTGATTGTACTGTCACTGTAACACTGCGGGAGACTCTGCGAATAATATCGAACTAAGTTGTCCACGTTTCGCCAGTGATTAGAGAGCTTGTTTTAAAACATGAAACCAGTTACCGTCATATGTTCACAATATACCTGGACAAAGAGCTCCTAGCTGCAGGACACAATGGCTTCCACTTTGAAACATTAACATTTAAGCTCCTTTAAGAGAGGATTGAGTTTTTGTATTTTAAAGCTACTGCACTTTTTATATGACAAATGGACTGTAAGTAGTTTGAAGCAGAATATCTATCTTTTAGTAATAGCTAGCCCGTTAACTACTGCCTACATCGAGTATACTTTTTCCTAATCATTATGCAATACATGTCACATACGACACAAGCTTTGTCACATTTTATTTATTTTTTTTGTCTAGAAGTCACCACAATAATAAGTGCTACTGTCCTCGTCAGGGCAACTAAGCTGTTCATTTCCTGTGTTGCTGAAAGCGATTAACTTAAACAGGATGAACTGAGACTTAAAACAGAGAATTTGGGACTTAAGGACTTATTTTCAGTCAAACATTGAGGCTCAGACGAAAAACTTTTTTAAACAGTCTTTAACGTGTTGGCTCCAGCCTCGTAATCAGCAGTTTAAAGGCCGGTGGGCTCTCCTCTCTCCACTTCAGTAATTTAAGTTTCTGTATTTTTAAATAAAACCTTTAAACTGTCTGCATAATGGCTTTTCTTGCTTCTTGGGAGCTGATTAGAGGGGAGTCTTATTTTCATGTTACAACCTGGTCGTAATATATTTGTGTGATTTCTTAATATAATATCTATGAAGCATTTTTTTTTTTTTAAGTATTTTTTTGGCCTTTTTCGGCTTTATTGATAGTACAGCTGAAGAGTTTGGACAGGAAGCAGGGTAGGAGACGGGGAGTGACACGCAGCGGGGGGACCCGGGCCGGGGGTCGAGCCCGGGTCCGCTGCAGAGCCTCGGCACGTGGGTCACGCGCGCTACCGACTGAGCTATGCGGCGCCCCTCTATGAAGCATTTTTGAGCATTTTCCTTTGATTTTTTCAGTAACTTAAATTATAGCTGCTTTATGAATCTAATGATTGTCTATCACTGTGTATTTTGGAGCAGATCTGGATTAAGTCTTTTTGCTAGACTAGGCTAAATTGCTGCTGGATGTAGCTGCATATTCGCTGACAGACAGTAGCATGGCGTTAAAGGAGACCTATTTGGGTTTTTTTCACCCCCCCCCGCCCCCCTTCCTTAAGTATTGTATTTAGGTTCTTTTGCATGTAAAAGTTCTTGAAAGTTAAAAAGTCAGAAGTCTACACCAACAGCACCTCCTTCTCCTCGTCAGCAGTCCCGCCTTGAATTTTGTGACTTAATGACATCACATTACATCAACGTGCCACGCCTAAATTCACTGTAGAAGTGATGCTAACTGGAGGCTGGAAACAGGACAGAGACAACCACAGACACAGGCTAACTCGGGAGTCTGTGAGCTGACCAATCAGAGCAGACTGGGTATTTGGGAGGGGGGAACCTTAAAGAGACAGGTGCTAAAACAGAGTGTTTCATATAGAGGGGTAAGACAGATCTGCTGCACTGGGCAGTATGAGAAAACTGATGTGTTTTTTGAGCATTAAAGCATGTAAACCTATTCTGGTAGCAACCCAAAATACAATTATGAACCTGAAAATTCCTTTAGTGTTTTGTAATGTTAACCCTCTGCAAAAAGCAGATTAGCTATTTCCCTATATGCCTATTTATCTAAACATGCTGTGGGGAAGGCCTCTTGCTGAAATACATCATCAATAATATCCCAATAAAATATGATGCTGAGTCAGATACTGAATGCTTCAAAGCCTCCTTTATATACTTTGATATGGTTGAGCACCCAGTTTCTCTCTTTGTAACACAAGCTGGTTCCATTTTTGCTTTTAGAAGTGCAATGATTGACAGAAAATTGCCCATTTGAAAGGAGAAAACAAGCCGTGATATTTCCAGCTACAAATAAATATTGTTTGCAAGGGGAACATAGCCCAAACCAGCTGTCGTTCAGCCTTTAATAAACAACTGTCTGGAAAACATCCACTGACAATCAGGCTGCTTGTGGCCCGTCACTTAATGATGCAGCCTGGGGTGTGGTCTGAAGCTGGAAAGTCTAGTCTGGTCAGAGTCCTGTGGAATTATTTATGCTCTCCCTTTGCAGGGCTAAAAAGAACATTGGCACAGGCTGAAAAAACATAATGTGTTACCCTTGAAATAAATGCAAAAGCAACCTACAAATGATGTACTGTCAGAAACAGTCGACATTTTTTACTGATTGGGATATTTGTAGTTGCTTATAATATTGACTGCCTCAGCTCCAAGAGGTAACCTGTCACTATACTCAGATCCTACCTCACAGTTGTCTAAGTTCCCCCTGCACTGAGACAAACTGAAGGACTCAGTCATGACACTCTCCTCAGTATCGGCCTCTTTGTCTCCGTCTGCACTCTCCGTCTCCCCCTCCTCCTCATCCAGCTGGCTGCCGTTGATCTTCCTCTGTGACTCGGTGTGGGGCGCGTGGATGTTGAAGTTGGCGGTGAAGTTCCTCTCCATGTGGTACTGGTCTTTGGCCTTCAGGATCAGCTTGTACGTCTTGCTGCGGTATTTGTACACCAGGTGGAAGCACGTCGCCCCGAGGAGAGGCACAGTGGACACGGTCAGGAGGCAGATGCTGACCGAGATGATGATGAGGAGGTTGGGCACCCTCCTCCTGGTGGTGAATAGTACCTGGACCTCACAGTCTTCCCCTCTGTAGGTCAGACACAGGGAGTAGTTGGTGCCAGGACGCAAACCGCTGAACAGATACGTGTTGACACCCTCTTTGATCCTCGACCACTGCACGGCTGCGTGTTTTCGGTCGGCAGTGACGCACAGATACAAGCCATTCATGTGGACTCTTTCAGAAATGTCGGAGAGGTCTTCATTCTCGTCACTGTCTTGGACGCTCTCTGATGTGTCAGCTGTGGTTGCAGCCTGCTTGGCTCTCTTGTCTCTGGGCATGAGGAGGGGATTGAGTCGCACTGTCGCCTCCGTTTCTGAAACGCCTAATGCAATGACGCCAAAGTCAAATGTGTACTGCTTGATGTCGTCCAGGCTCCCGTTAGAGACGTTGCTAGAAATGTATCTCGTGTTAGCCGTCACGCCACATTTACTAGCACGCGATAGATACCTTGTCACCTCCTCGGAAGACTTTGAACTGATCTCTGCAGGGGGCGGGAAAGTGGGCAAGGTGTTCATTATGTCTTTTCTCTTTAAATCAGGGAGACGCACAGCATCAAAAGCAGATGTTTTGCCTGCTGTTTGGTGTAAAGATGGGTGTGTTTTAGTGTAAGGAGGTGTCGTCGTCAGCTGTTTTTTGGGTGACGGTTTTGGTGAAGCCACCACCGTCACAGACACTGAATCCTCAGCTCGTCCAAATTCATTTGTGGCTGAGCAGCTGTAGTTGCCGCTGTCGTCTCTCCTGATGTGTGAAATGATAAGAGTCCCATTATTAAAGACTCTGACGGCGTTGTTGGCCAGCAGGGAGACCTCATTAGATTCTGCCGAGTCTTCCTCAGTGAATGAGAGGGCCAGCTCTTGTTTCCTGCTTTTGCTGCGAATACTCCACATGACGAGCGGCTGCGGGTTTCCTGTGAACTCACAGGTCAAGACCAGAGCGTTGCCCTCACGTAAAGATGTGTTATGAAAGTCTGGCTCTGTCTCTATTGTGACTTTTGGGCTTGTGCACTTCGATTCAGCCAGTTTTCCAATCATCTGACCCCGAAGTTTCTCTGGAGATTCACAAACGATCAAATTTTGGTCCGGGACTGTGATGGTGGCTTTTGAGATCCAGTCTCTGAGCCAGTCGAGGGAGCAGGAGCACACAAAGGGATTTGTGTAGATCTGCAAATGGGACAAAGACACCAAACCGTCAAACGTCCCTTCTGCTATGGTTATGAATTTGTTGTTATTGAGTCGCAGGGACCTCAGGTCTTTGAGGTTGGAGAAGGCGTCCCTCGGCAGATGGACCATCTCATTGTGGTTCATCTTCAACAGCTGCAGGTCTGTGAGGTTCTGCAGATCCTCCCACGGAAAGTCTACGATTCTGTTGTGGCTGATGTCAAAGTTACGCAGACGAACCAAAGGCGTGAGGGCCCCTTGTTCGATGGAGACGATCTTATTGTTGGCCATCCACAGCGACGTTACCCGGGTGACATTGTCAAAGCTCCCCAACAGTATCACGGTGATCATGTTAGCCGAGAGACTCACAGTGGTAACGTTAGGAGGCAAGCCATCTGGGACTTCAGTCAAGTCTTTGTAGGAGCACTCAGCAAAATGGCGGGCATATTTGTCTGAGCAGAGGCAGAGCTCGGGGCATCCAGGTGCAGTGGTGAAGACCGCGGCGATCCACAGAGTGAAGAATATGAGGTCTGCGGCAGCCATTTTCTCCTCCTGTAAAACAGTGTCACAGTCCATTTATCAATCGGGAGATTAAACGTTACGTGTTTGGCACACTTTATCATCAAAATGACTCTAGCAGACGAGTAGTAGAAGATACATTTCAAGGAAAATCCAGCTCAGGTTTTTTAAAAAGAAAACAAAATAAGACAAAAATAAGAATAGTTCAACTTTAGCCATGTTAAAAGGGTTTTTTTTGGGGGGGGTGTTTCTCATCCTGTATTGAGGGTTTAAGGATTTCATATCATTATATGCAATACAGACCTTAAAGCCCTCTAAAGGTACAGTCCACCCAAAAGTCTAAATTCAGTCATCATCTACCCAACAACAGTAGATTGAGACTTGTTTTAAAGTATAACATAACTGAAACAAAAATAAACTGGCTCTTTACAGCTTATCCAACATAACCCCACTCTCTGGAAGCCCCAAGCGCCCAAAGATGTTTTTTTACACCCTTGGTGTGCGGTCGAGTTCGTGCAACCACTTGAGTGCTCGTGCTTTCAACTCAGCGTCTACAATAAAGAGTACAACATGTCTTCATAAATCAGTTAGAGATCTCAGGGCTTCTAGTGACTTGGATTACACTGGAGACCCCGTCTTCTTCAGTTGTTTAGGAGACTATTTTAGTGATGCATCTTCAGTGATTTTGGGGTGCATGAATAAAACTGACTTGAAATATCTTTCTCAGACCTCAGCATGCTTCTGTTGTCCAGGAGAGACAATGCAGCTGAGCTTTCTAACATGTTAAGGTCGCGAATGCAAAAATGATCTAATGAGACATACATACGTCCATTTGAGAAATATGACGGACAAACAAACACCTACATGTTTACCTCTCACTGCAGTCTGGAAGAAAAACGTTATGGCCCAAAATGCTGGACTGTCTGACCAGAGCATGAAAAAAACAAGGGTGTTTTCACATGCAGGGTCTCATCTTAAAATGACACTTATAGGACAGATTCTACATAGTGACAAGCCAGCTGCATAAACTGTGAGTTGAGGTGGATTCGTGTCTGAACAGAGAATATAAATTAGCCTGTGGTGTCTGGAAAAAACAGAGGAAGAAGAAGAAGAAAAGGAAAAAGCAATTTCACAGCTCATCCTATCTGGCTCGATGTTGTCGCCTCGAAGCCTTCAAGGTGCTGTCTGAAGAACTGAAATTAGTCAGGGTTGGTAATGTGAAGGAGCCGCATGTGAGTCACCGGCAGGAGCGACTGGGTCGAAACTACGCAGCAGCTCTGTCCTTGGTGCTGAAAGGCAGCGGCGCGTCAGCTGTTTGGTTACAGCAGCTCCGATCCGCAAACCTCTGGATTAGCCGTGTTTCTGTGCAGCTACCTGCTGCGTAACGGGGAGGACTGTCGGTGTAACGTGACGCTGCGGGAACGAAGTTCGTCCCCGCAGTGAGACCTCGACGCAGGGTCGCGATGAAACATTGATGAGGAAAGAGGATCCCCCCCTCACCTCTGCGTAGAGGACCGGCTTACCTGCGTTTATGTGTTTATATCTCTGTAGATCGACCCGAGGTGTTTGCAGTCAAAGCGCACAGACTCTTCTGAAGTTTGAGGGTGGAAACTGAGTCCGTCCGTCCGTCCGTCTGGCTGGCTGTCTCTGTCGGACTGACTGCTCTTACATGATGTCAACACGCGCGTCCGTCTCTGGGTCTCTCCTGCCTGTGAATGTATGTCATACTGAGTTATCTCCCCCTCCTCCCCTCGTCGTCCTCTTCTCTTCTCACAGCGTCGACGTTCCAAAAATGTTTTAAAGGGAAAACCACCTTCACTTCAGCCTGCAGGAGACCACGGCCGAAGCCTACACCTCAGATAGGAACAATAAAAGCTAAAAGCAGTAAAGCAGCTAAATTCAAACTCACAAAGTCCCATCACTATCAAGAATGAACACATTACAAACTTAAAAGGTACAATATGTTAAGAATTGGCCACCTGTCAAATTCATACTTCAAACAGATAGGGGGCAGTATATAACCAGAGTAACTGCTAACGTTAGCTAGTTAGCTAGCAGAACAGTGCTAGCTGGTTGGCTGGTTAGCTTGCTAGTTTTGTTGTTTAACATGCTGTGAAATGATGTTTACTGCATCTGTACTGTTTTTCATCAATTTCACACAGCTGTCAGCATACTTGCCAACATTGGGTTGTGAAAAATAGGGATTTTTTTCATTGGTGTATCGGCCCAAGTAACAAGGTTCCTTCGCCAGGTGTGCGAATTATTTGTCATCATTTCTTGCCTTGTATTAGGGATGAAGAAAATTTTGAAAAATAACCCTTTAAATCTCACCTACTGGTGAGATTTTTGAAAAAAAAAAAAATCATTTTCAGAATTTCAGAATCAGAATCTAAAACATAAGACAAAATAGTATAGGAACTGTCATTGCTGCTTGAAAATATGTTAACCTCTTGAGCATTAGAGAACTTTTTTAACATTATTTTCAGAGGTCAGTGAGTCACATGACATGGAAGCTATTGAGAAAAAAAAATCATCATTTGTGAATATTGATATTCATATAAAATAGAGGAAGCACTAAAATACAATAAAAAGAGCTGTGTCTCATTCGTCCAGTTTACTAATACAATCTGCTGCTGGTTTGGAGTCACTGGGTCACATAACATGGAAGATATCGAAAAAAAACTGCAATTATTTTGTATTAATATATTTATGCTAAATAATTTAATGAGGGTCCCTAAATCAGTCTCCAGTGATTCAGCGTGAGGCTCTGGGAGGTGAGCTAACCGTCCTCCTGCTGCTGACACTGGGCGAACCTCAGTAAAGTCGTGGCTGGACCCGACTGAATATCCGCCGAATATCCAAGCTGAAACTAACTTCACCCTGGTTCAATGAGTCGCCTGTTGCAGCCCTTGCATAGGATGATGAGGATATCAGTCACTCAACTTTAACGGTGACTTGTAGAAATGATACAAATAGCAGTAATGACAATAACAATTGATTTCAAAATAAATTAGGATGTAGTGCTTTCACTGTGTACAACTTAAATTTGCCATTTGCCTGTGATATTAAACCTACAAAAATCATGTCAACATCAAAATCAAATGTCATTATGTTTACCAATACCTGACCTGTGCCTTGTGCAAGCCCCCCTGAGAACACGCTGTTTCTGTGCCTGCACCTTTAAACACTAATGAGCTCTGTCTGTCAACGCCTACTTGCCTGCTACCACTCTCAGGAAGACATGCTTCTTACGCTAGCGGTAGCGTGCGCTAATGTTATGGTGGATATATATATCTGTATTGCGGCTCGCAGAGATGATTTCAATCAACCATACCAGTTTGACCCAGAATCGGACCCAGAAGGAGAGGCTCCTGAAGAGGTACAAACTCTGCGGCTGCAGCAGGACGTGTCAGAATGGTTAGTGTGTCTGAATAATGTTAGTTTGTTCGTATGTGTTGGTACACTTACCACCATGTAGCTAAGGGCTAACAGCAAGCCAAAGCTGTGTTTGTCTCCAACACAGTCTTCAAACTCTTGGACATTGTTCACATCGTCTCTGTCTCCAGTCTGCAAATGTTTCCAGGCTTTTTACTGTGACAACCAAACTCCATCGTAATATTATTAACATTAAACTCGCTTCAAACACCATTGCGTAGTGGACCGAAGCGGAGCTAACTAGTTAGCCAGTTTCAAGCTGACTTCACCATACTCGTAGGCAACTGGAAATACTATCAAAACGCGGCGGTACATACCTGTGGCTCAGGTACAGTTGCTTGGTCCCATATGGTTGAGACTGATCCTTTTACAAGGGTCACTGTTGAGACAAAGCCAGCTTTGTACTGATCTTCATTACTGAAGCAGTCCGATGTGAAGTGGTTAGCACACATACATTAGCACAAGAAGTGCAGCCGGCACGTTGTCATAAATGAAACACAACCACTGTGTCCTCTGTTCTTCTGTAGCTGGGACAGAATATAAGCACTTATGTTGATTTTTACAACCAACTGCAGAGCAATTTGTGTGTCTAGCTCTGAGCGACAACATTGCGAAACACTGCTATCTTACTGTTGGACACATCGAACTTCACCTCAGGGATTGACTCCTATCACCATGCAGAGGAGGCTGGCCTTTCGTTATGTAACAAGAGGAGCTGAATCTGAACAGCCTGTAGGAGCGCTGTTTTGCCAGACCAAAGAAAACGTGTTTTTCATAATATGGGACCTTTTAGCCCGTGACCACAGACCTTATTTCAGGCATTAAGGGAAAACCAATTAAAAAAACTCATAGTCTCTGAGACGAGCTAACTGGATGTGCACAAATGCAAACTGATTTCCAGGTTTTAGGACTACAGACTACACCACTCTAGAGAGCCACATAGAGAGAAAAAAAACAAACAAACTTTGTGTGGTAATGAATGGAGACAGACAAAATAAATGTTTTGAACTTTAGTCATGAATCACACATGATGATCAGAAAGTCGCACAAATGAAATATCAGACTGAAAATACATAATCATAAGACAACCAGCAGTCACATTATTGATATTGCCTTGCTGAATGGTCACCAAAGCCATGACTTAAACACTGTAGAGCTGGTCCTGTCTATTAGCTTCTTTCTGAATTGACAAACTACCCTTTCACATAACTGCTGTTGTAAATGTGACTAGATTTATTGCGATATCCATTGTTTTTAGTGCCTTTTTTTGTGCCGAGTTGGCAGCAATGTTGGGAGCCCTGTAGTTTATGAACAATTTAACATAAAACTAGATGATATTTTACTTTAGTTACGACAAACTGTGACTTCTTGACTTGAAAAATGATAATTCAAATTGACAAACATCATGTGTAGTTCTCGGCATGACTTCAGTTTCATTAGATATGAGTTTTATAAGTGTGTTCTGGGTTTTGTGTTGTCCTTTTTACCTCTTGTTCCAGTTTTCTCTCCTGTTTTCTTTTGCTCCTCATCAGCCTGATTTCCCCTCCACACCTGTCTGGTGTCTATTGTATTAGCCCAGACCTGAGCACTTATTCAGTCTGCTTTCCCTCCTCACCTGCACTGCACCTCCCTCTTGAGCCTTTCCCTCCTTTGAGTGTTTGTCCGGCTTTACCAGGCTGTCGTCCCTGTTTCTAGTGTTTTTCGGTTCTTTTCCCTCACCTGTGTTTGTCCACCTCGCTCCACCTGCACCTCATCATCGCCTTGTTAGTTTAGTTTATATTCAAGTCCAGTGACTGTCAGTTTGTCCGTTTGGTTTCATGTCCTTTACTGCTCCTGTTTCATCTCCTCGTTGTGTCATTCTGGTTTTTGTTCCCCTTGTCAGCCCTGGTTTGTCCCCTTACGTTTTGGTTTGTACTTTTGTTTTTTTGGTTTGAGCTTTGTTTGGCTTTTGTGGTTCTTTTTTTGTATTTTGTACTTTTTGTATTTGATCTCAGATATCTTTAAAGCCCACTTTTCAAGCCTTTCCAAAAATGCTTTGTCACCATTCACTACTTTACAAACATAACGCTGACTTTCTGGGTAACAGCTTAGCCAGCCATCACAAAAGAAGCTTTTGGAATTGTAATGATTTCAGCTATTAGACAAATTCTCAACAGTTCCCAGGGAAACAGAGAAAAAAAAAAACACAAAAAAAAACACGATAAAAAAGGAAACATTGATTGATTGTGGACCACATGAAGATACAGATTGATTGTCTTAAAGCTTTTGGTCACCAAGTCATCCATTAATTCCCAATAATTGACACCTCATTGAACATTATCCCTTACTGTACACATTGTCTTGAAAACTTGAGTCATTTTATTTAAATTCACACTTTCATTGAAGAGTTTTTACATACTGCATTTTGACATACTTTATATATGTGAAAATCATAGTGTGTAAATTCCCCAGTGTCTCCAAATAGAGCTGTGAGTTTTCTAAACTTTCTCAGGTGATGTCCCTTGATTCAGTGACAGGTCTGAGGAGTACAAGTTTGAAAATAATAATACAGGCTGCTCCAGCTCCGCTGTCGAAAGGACAGATACAGGAAATCTTTCCTACCACATGCCATCAGACTTTATAACAATAGTTAAATAATCTGGTCTTTCCATACAGTCCATACGCACTTTATCTGTTTTTTCTGTTTTTCTTTCCTGCTACATGCCATCAAACTGTACAATAATAGTTAATAATCTGGTCATCTAATACAGTACATGCACACTTTATCTGTTTTTCTTATGCCCACCGGTCCACTGCTGATTATTTATCTGTTTCACTGCACCTTATATTTTATTTTATTTTAATAACTACCTCTTTTTATACATTATCTATACTGTGTATATTTGTACATTGCATTTT
>JARJLU010009265.1:42500-44860 GCA_030272975.1 Sparidentex hasta | reverse complement strand
ATCTAAACAGATGTGGATGTGTGTGTGTGTGTGTGTGTGTGTGTGTGTGTGTGTGTGTGTGTGTGTGTGTGTGTGTGTGTGTGTGCATGCCTTCTCTTCTCTTTTAAATAGTTATCTCTTCCTGTTCTCTTCAACTTCATTTTTTTTCTCCTACCTCCCTGGCAGCCGCGACTTTCTGTTCATTTTTATGGTCTGTGGACTTTTTGTTGACTTGAGATTAAAATATGAGAATATTGAATAAACATTTCACATATTTATTTTGATCTGCGCAATATGATGTGTCAGTCTCTGTCTTCTAAGGACGGCTTCCCACATTTTCATAGTTTTAGACTATTCAAGGTCGCAGTTTGGGAAAGACGGTGGTTTTGGTTAAATATTTAAGGGGCAAGGCTTCAATCAGTGTTGGTGTTTTCAATATTCAACCCCGATCTTCCCCCGACCTTAACCATGTGTTTTGACAGGACTAATAAAAAAGTAAAGTGTGGTTTAGTTGGCCGGACTGGAAACAAACTGAACATGTTGACAGGGAATAATTCAGCAGATTTTCTGGAGTGAGAACAATCGATAAAAATGTTGTGTTAAAATCTGGGTGACGACTGACGACTTCTGCCAAGGAACAGTCGACCCAAACATAAAATTCAGTCATCATCTCCTCAGCACCGTGCTGATGGAAAGTCGGGTCTGTCAGTGTTTCTGGAGAACATTTCTGGAGCTTCACATCAAAACAGCACTGAAGCAGCTGAAGAAGCTGGGGACATAAAATAAAGTCTACCAAAAAAATAAAACCAAGCGTAAAGTGGCTCCATACAGCTCGTCTGGCACAATCTCAGCCTCTGCAAAGCCTCGGGCTCCTAAAGTGATTTGAAAAGACACTAGATGAGTTTATGCACCAACTCCAGATGCTCTCGCTTTTTCCCTTCCACTGCTGCAGTGAAGATTTCAGCATTTAGAAATGGTCTAAATGTTGTCAGTGTGGGATTTCGGGACTTCTGGAGACTTTGTGTTCAACAACATCTACTTCAGTTGCTTACAAGAGGAACCCAGAGATGTTTTATGGACTTTAAAACTTCATCTGACTTTCCATCAGCATGGGATTAAGGAGATAATGACTGAATTTACATTTTTGAGTGAAGTATTCCTTCAGTTTTAAATATATGACAGTATTATATCTATGGGACCGGGCTGTGGTGGGTGTACAGACAGTTTTAACTGTATTTAATCCCTCCACCCTCTGATGAAACCCTGGATAATGAATCACCAGCAGCTCCGGAGGTGTTCCTCTGTTGGTGCGATCTGACGGTTTCCAGACAGAAGAAGAATCAGACGGTAATCATCATGTGGTTCCACATGCAGACAACGATCATAAGACGGATATAAACACAGCTGAGGAGGATGAGTTTCAGGCCGCTGCGTCGAATGAGGACAACGGTTAGAGCGATGTGATGCTGCGTGAAGTGAATTATGAGAAAATGACCTCAGACACTTTCCACGTCTCTTCCTCTCTCTCTCTCTCTCTCTCTCTCTCTCTCTCTCATGCTTTTTATAGGGTGACATCACCGACTCGCCCTCTCTTATCAGCTCTCTCGTCTCTCCATCTGCTCTTCACACTTTGTGTCTCTCTCACATTCATCTCTGCTATCTGCGAGCGCTCTCTGAGGACACTCATCCCAGTGTGTGTGTGTGTGTGTGTGTGTGTGTGTGTGTGTGTGCGTGTGTGTGCGTGTGTGTGTGGGGTTATTTACGGCATCTGTGTGGGGAAGAAGGGGAGGAAAGATGGATGGGAATAGAGAGAGAGAGGAACAGGAAAGGCCAGATGAGCTCATCTTTCTTGCAAAAAAAAAAAAAGAAAAAAGACTCTCAAAGCCCTCCAGCGTCACCTTCCAGTGTGTTTCATATAACGATTTGGGGCATTTGCCATTTTAATCTCTGCTGCGTCTCGGAGGTTTGAGTATGTGTCAGCAGGACACACCTGGTTATCAGGGTGGATCCTCGCTCTCTCGGTTCCCATGAACACACAAACACACACACACGAAAATGAAAATATGATGAAAAATAGAGAGGATGAAGAGCAAGAAGAGAGGATGTGTGGATGACGTGGGAAAAGAAAGTGAGGGATGAATATGAGAGGAAAGAAAGTACAGGACAGAGAAGGAGAGCAGAGATGAGAGAGGGAAGAAGGAAAAAGGTAAACATCAGGAAAGAAAGAGTGTGAGTTAAGGTGAAAGAGGGAGGAAGAAAAAGAGAGAAACAAGGAGAAAGTTGAGTGAAAAAGCTTCATATAACACAATATAAGATGGTCTGAGATTGTGGTTTGATTGGACTTGGATCAAAACACGTGAATCAGGAGGAAATTGTCTTAA
>JARJLU010009265.1:0-37500 GCA_030272975.1 Sparidentex hasta | reverse complement strand
AAGTCTGTCTGAGGAACGTGTTGGTGTGTGTGTGTGTGGATGCTCTGTTTGTCTAAAAATTACAGAATACATTTCTGAGCTTGGTGTGTCGACCAAACATAATCATCTCTGTCCGATCTTCTTCTTCTTCTCTGCTTTGAAGTCGGCGTCTCCTTGCCAACAACGAAAAAACTGCTTGCACAAAAAGTGACAAAGTATTCGGAGAGAATATAAATGTATGCGTGTGCGGCTGACCCAGAAAAAAACTCTGCAGGAATGCTCAGTTTGGTGATTTGACAAAGAACCACATGTATAATTATACCTCAGCTATCTTAACCTCAGTGATTCCAAAAATTTGTCTGAGCCACTTCCAGCGCAGCATGAACCGACATGGAATCTGTGAAATGAAACCCCCCCCCGTCAGAGCAATGCGAGTCTGGTTTTGGGCGTTTGGTCAACATCTTTCTTGCGTTCGACGTTGTTGTGTTTTCACGCCTCAAGGGGCATTTATCCACACATGGTGAAGACAAACAAAAAAGGCAGTAAACTACTGTTTTGTTGTGTGTTTATAGAGGTTTTTCTAGTTGCAAAATAAATCAGCAGTAGGTATGTCTTAATCACCAGGGCCCTTCGGAGGAACGCTGCACTTCAACAGCAATAACACTGACATCTCTGACAGAGACTGAAACATGGATGTGGGAAGTGTGGAGCGCTGCAGCAACCACTGCTAGGAGTTACTATAAAAATCAGCACTTTGTAATAAAACAAGATTAAAATCTTACTGCCATGCTAGCAGCTCCAGGAGGCTGTACAACTACTAATGCTAACATGCTCTCAACAACAATACCATCAAGCTGACGGTCAGCAGGCATAATGTTCACCGTGTTTACTTCAGTCAGTAACCAAAGAGCTGCACAAACTGAAGTTACGACCTGATGACGGCACTGAAGTAAAAAGTGTCATCCACATAAGGAAAAAGTCAAGGGATCACCAGAGAACAGGGATCCAATACAACCAGGAAGCCAAACACCGATATGAAGAGATGTTTCCTGAACACAGAGCGGCAGAACAACACAGAACTCTTCCAACCCGCTACATGTGAGAACATGCTTTCAGAAGTGAAGAACAGTCGGGCTGCGTAAACACTTTCTCCGAAACACGCGGCGATAAACAGACTAACGCGTAAACCCAGCAGACGAACACACACACACACACACACACACACACACACACTGCAAGCACACAAACACAGACGCATACGCAAATGTCAGAGCTCAGGGCTTCCAAGAAAACTGTTCGCTCCACGACACACACACACACACACACACACACACACACACACACACACTGCAGCCTTACAGCTTTCCAGACAGACATACAGTGCCATAAACATCGTCACATAGCTCCCTGCACCGCAAATGATGGAAAAATAGCTGTGTGTGTGTGTGTGTGTGTGTGTGTGTATCAGGGCCTCTATCTAAGGGAGTTTCCCTTCCAGCTCTAAACCTCACTATACAACCAGCAGCAGCATAGAGCTCAGTGTGTGTGTGTGTGTGTGTGTGTGTGTGTGTGTGTGTGTGTGTGCAGGACACAGTTGTTTGCTAGGAGTCTTGAAATGATCTCATGCACACGTATTAGCTTGACAGTGTCCGTATGCTGGTCAAACACACACACACACGTACACACACACGTGGTGGAGAGGTCAGGTTTGGCGTCCACCTCTGCAGTCTCTTCCTGTGGGCGGAGCCTGGCGGTCTTTGTCTGCGTTAAACCCTCTTCCTCCTCTACTAGCCAGCGCAGCACCAGCTCAGCACATAGCAACACACCACATGTGTGTGTCTGTGTGATTGTGAAGGGGGGGGGGGAGTGTGTGTCCATCGATGGAAAGTGAATCTACAGCTACACACATTTTGTGTGTGTGTGTGTCTTTGTGGGTGTGTTTTTTACATATTCATGTATAAGCGCAGGAGCAGTGGTTTGTATTTGCACATTCCTGTTCTGACCAGCACGCATCAGTGTGTGTTAAAAAAAGAATATATGGTTTCTAACATGCATCTCCACTGAGACACGTGTGTGTGTGTGTGTGTGTGTGTGTGTGTGTGTGTGTGTGTGTGTGTGTGTGTGTGTGTACAGAGAGTGTGTTTGGGTGTAAAGCTGTTGGTTGTGGTAGTGAATGTCAACAGAAAGTGGTGGTGGTGTTAACACTCACACTGTCGAGCGACACCTATCACACGTACTTGTCCCGACAATAATTCAGTCTTCGAATTGAAATTGATTAATTAATTATGTGTATTGATTTTGATTAACTGTTAAGCAGAACTATGATCCAGTCTGTGCTGATATCTGTTTTTTTAAGATGCCTACCAGTCAACAACAAACTACCACTTCAAGTAGCAGCGAGAGCAGCAGAACCAGCATTAGCTTGAATATTAGCATCAGCGCAGGTAGCAACTGTAGCAGCATTAGCCTCCATGTGAGGAGCAGAGGTGGCGGTGAGAGCAGGTAATGTACCTGTCCTCGTGTCTGGCTGGTGCAGCAGTGAAGCTGTCTGGCTGTGCTGGTGGACTGAACCGTCACACAGTGGCTGTTGGACCCGGCTCGGTCTGGAACTGATCGTGTCTCATTAATCAGGAATTAATTAAAGCCACGAGAGCAAACGCCGCCGAGCCACAACCAGCGCCCGTTTGCTTTGGCACAGGTGTGTGTGTGTGTGTGTGTGTGTGCACGCTTTCCATGGGGATGTATTTGAGTGTGTGTGTGTGTGTGTGTGTGTGTGTGGTGGAGCTGGACAGACTGGACAAGACCAGAACGTGTGTGTGTGTGTGTGTGTGTTTGCTCTGCGTGTGAGGGAGAGTGTCAAAATGTGGTCAGAATGTGTGTGTGTGGATATGACTGCATGAAGTGTGTGTGTGTGTGTGTGTGTGTGTGTGTGTGTGTGTGTGACCATTTGCTGAATAAATGAGGAATGTCCTGTCCAGAACTGTGAGCGCATTTTAGATGAGTGTTAGAGGTGTGCCTTTTCAAAGTGTGTGTGTGTGTGTGTGTGTGTGTGTGTGTGTACATGTGTGTAAATGTCTCTCATTTCCATGGCCCAATATTTGCAATGGAGCAGCTCCCGGCCTTTAGCTTAATGAAGGAAACTAATCATGTCCTCTGTGATCACACACACACACACACACACACACACACACACACACACACACACACACGCACACACACACACACACACACACAGTTCTTATTACTGAACACACACACACACACACACACACAGTTCTTATTACTGAACACACACACACACACAGAAGACTGCAGGGAGAAACGAGGAAGAGATGAAGATGGAAGGAGGGCGTGAGAAGGAGAGAGAGCGAGAGAGGATGGAGAGGAAAAGGAGGCATTATGTACCCATAATGCTTCTGTCTGCGGTTTTAAAACCTGTACTTTGTTTTGAGCCGCTGCCAACAGCGAGAGCACCGAGCTGACTCTCTCCGCTGACACTGATCACTTCTCGCTCTGCTAGAGAAAACACTTAAGCTCTCGGAGGAGCAGGTAATTTCCAGACCTCTAGAAAGTCTATATGTGAACTTGAGGAAAACTGAAATCATTACCTCAGGCTCATTTGAAGGGATTTAACTTTTCCTCTGCTCAGATATAAATGTTTAAAGTAAGCTTTCCTAAAGGGTAATTAGTTTATTAGTGTGTGGAACTTACTTCTGTAGTTCTGGACATCATTTGTACTGATTGTGGTGAGTAATGATTAAAATCACTCTTGTTGTTGTTGGTAAGCAGCTACTTTGAAATGAACGATGCAGGAAGAGTTAAAAGTTAAAGCAGACTGTAACCTGTGGTGAACATTTAGATGTTTCCAGATGATTTGTTATTAAAAAATCTAAATCATTGTGTCTCGGTTTATTGTTACATTCCCAGATTTCAAGAATTAACCTCCTATTATTATTACTGAAAGAGTCACTGAGAGGTCAAAACTATTAACACGAGACCAGAGGGAGAAAACTGGATATCGAACATCTGAGAGGTTTAAAGTCGTCTTTACTTGACTTGTTTATATGAGACAGTCGGGGTCGACCACATCAACAGACAAGCCAGCTGGGTTTTATTGTTGTTTGAAGGATTGTGGACACATTTTACTGTCTGATGATGTACGTTAGCAGATGTTCAGATGGTTGAAGTCTGTTAAAAATGAAGAAATTAAACTCAAAAAACTGAACTTAGTCTTGACTCAATTCCCTTTTGAGAAAAACACAAATTTAGTTCCCAAAAAAACTAGAGCAGAAAAGAAAAATAGGGCAAATTTGATTGACTTTTAATACGTTTATTATTAATTCTGTGTTGTTAGTCTTTCAGCAGGAGAAGGTGCCACCACACACAGTGAGCTGGGACTGTGTGTGTGTGTGTGTGTGTGTGTGTGTGTGTGTGTGTGTAAGCATGTGTTCTCAGTCTCGGCTCAGTAGCTACTGACCCACAACGAGGCCCTCAGTGCCACACACACACACACACACACACACACACACACACACACACACACACACGTGCGCAGCAACACAGTAAGTTTTTATAGTTAGTGACAGCTGACGAATCCCCTCGCCCTGACCTCTGACCTCTGGCTCTGCCTTCTGTATCCCCCAGCTAATTGACACGTCTCCTCTGATAAACTCTCTCTCTCACACAGACGCACACACACCCCGCTAAACACACACACACACACACACACACACACACACACACACACACACACACACACACACACACACACACACACACACACACACACACACACACACACCGACAAAACCTACACCATGATCCAGATAACACAGACGTAGGACATCGTTGTGAAGGAAGGAGAATAAAACAGATCTAATATTTATCACCTCTGTTGTGATGTATGAGCTGGTATTTCAGTGTGTGGAGCACAAATGAAACAAACAACTGTAAGAGTACGAGCACACGACTATCTGGAAAGGAGCTGTCAGAAACCGTTTGGGGAAAGGGAAACCGCTTTTAATAAATACAAACACGTGCACATGATGATAAATCAGACTAAACCAAACTCTTGAGGAGCCGCCACTGAACTGCGTGTTCAGCCACTGTTGCAAGTGAAGCCTGGCGAGACGGATTCATGAGATCTCGTGATCTGGCAAAACCAGCTGCTGGTGCATCTGCACAGTTTGACCTGAGTTTCTCAGTCCGATGACAGAAGATGCAGGCTCGTGTTTTACTTGCACTGTGTGTGAACAGGACCGTAAGCGGTGGTGATGCTCGATCTGCACAGGAACTGTTCTGAACGACTCCATCTGCAAGCAGAAATAAACCACAAATCCTTCTTCTGTTGTTGCTGAAACAATTCTGCAGCGTTCGTTCCTATCTGCAGCCTGAGCCGAAGTACGAGTGGCAGACTCTCATTTAGCAGCTGACAAAGTCGATCAAAGCGAACACCCTGAGCTGCTGCAGGAGGGAGGTGCGATCACTCGTGATGATGTGCAAAACTTAAGAACGTATAAAAAGTTAATAGCAGGGTGCGTAAAGTCAAGATAATCCAGGTTAAGGCCCGGGGAGCTTACAGACAGGTGAAACATGTACTGCTCACTCACCGGCTTGTTAAGTGCAAAGTACAGTTATAAACACAAGGAGCAAAAAAAAAGAAAATTAACTCGACACTTGAAGCTGCTTTCTTTCATCTTTTTGGCAAAACTAAATGTTTTGCAAGTCTGATATTCTCCTTCAAGCTCTGGTTTGGTCTGCAGTGAGCAGTGGGTTTATTTCTGCACACCGTCTCTGATTCCTACATTTTTTTTTAAATTTCCAAGTGAGCAAACATGGAAGCAAGAGAGAGAAAATGAGCGGGGGAAACACTGAGGACGAGTGATGAGGAGGCGTGCGGCAGCAGCTCCGGTCCCACATGTGTTAGTTATTGGATTTTGCATGAGACAAGGAGACGAGGGGCAGAGAGAGACCTACACTTCCCAGGCCGCTGGTGGAAAAGTATACTCTACAATTCATTGCTTCCTTCTCGCCAAATTAAAGGTCCCTTGTTAAAAACATGGGGGAAAGGGAGGAGGGTGAGGGGATTCAAGGGGCAACAAAGGGGGGCTTTTATTACCGAGCCCCTGATCGCCCCTCATCTGTACGACTCTGTACGAAGAGAGCAGAGACTTTACAGTCTGTGATGAGAGCGTTTGGTTTGTGAGAGTCGTTGTTTTGTTCTTGAACAGCTTTTTCTTTTTCTTGTAATTACATTAGTTTTTCAAACACTGGGCCAGAAAACAGACTCAGGAGATTAAATTGATTTGACCGATGACATGAAATTATTCTGTAAAATGATGCAAGTCTACAACATGCAACAGATTTTTGTTTCACACCAGTTTATTTGTTATGACCTCACTGAACCTCAAATCATAACTGTATTCAACTTTACAAGGACGTTTAAGCGAGAAACAAGAACAAAGGAAACAACTACTGAAGTGAGAAGCTGTTAGAAGTAGCGTGTGTTGGTTCCCAGTCACTCAAGATTAAGAAAAACCTTCTGTGAAGAACGCAGAATATTTATTTTACTGACAGAGTGGTAAATTGAGCTTATTTTACTAATCAGCCCGTCCTGTTCTGTGGTCGCTTCCAGTCCACGGAAAGTCAAATGAAGTCCAGCAACACCAGTTTAAATGTTTTGAAAACCGTTTTAAAGCGGGTTAAGTGAACCGCTAGCGAACCTTGATGTTGGAACACATTAGCCCGACCGCTAACCATCATAAAGGTGGAATGCATGAGCCCGACCTCCGAGTACTGTAATGATGGAACACATTAGCATAAACCGCTAGCAGCCACAAGAAGTGAATCTGTGGGTCTCAAAGCTGTTCTGTTGGGATACGTTAGCCAAACCGTTAGCTTTTATGGTGTGTGTGTATTAGATTAATGCTAATATTCGTAGGCTTGAACTGTCAAACTACTTCATGAGAGTCAGCATGAGATGGAAAAGGAAAATTCACGTCCATGTACAAGAATTGTAAAGACTTCAGATTAATTTAAGATATAATGGAAATCATGAACTTTCCCTTAACCAATAACCAATAAGTGAATGCTATAGATAACATTTAGTGATTTTTTTTATGAATTTAGATCCTTTTTTTCTAAACTTCTAGATGCAAAAACTGGATTCTGGTGCGACAGTCGTGGACTTTGGACATCTTGTCTAACTCAAGAGTTTCATTCAGCTCATTATCCACATTATCCGACACATCATAATCAAAAGCCCGTACAAACTAGCAGATGAAGGAAAAAATCTAAACAGAAGTGGCAAAGCTGATGTTACACATGCGACAATGGATCTCTGGGAAGCGGTGAGGTCCAAAACCACACCTGCAGCTTCCGCTCGCAAAAATGTTTGAGATTTGTGTTTGGGTGCGACACACTCACACTTCTTTTATAAACGATCTGCTTCGGTATTTATTAGGATTTAAGAGTGCACGCTGCTCCACGATGTTATTCTGACAGTCAACCATCCAACTCATTTCACAGGATATTAAAACATCAAGTGCACAAAGTTATGGGTTCCAAACTGTTGTATAGCTGAACCGACCCATGAAATGTATGAACAGAACCAGTAGCTACCATAAAACACATTAGATTAACGGTTATATCCCGTAACATAGCTGCCGTGGCCTTAATGTGAAAAGCAGCAGGGGGCGTGAAGGCCCGGTTCCTCCTGCTGGAAGCTGCACTTCCTACACGGGCCTCCCAGAGGAAGAGCGCTCATTCCTCCTGGAAGGTTCCCTCAGGAGCCCGAGTCTGAATGGACACTACCGCAAAAACACTGCCTACTTACCATATGTTACATGACCTGAGGACACACACACACACACACACACACACACACACACACACACACACACACACACACACACACACACACACACACACACACACACACACACACACATCTGGGTTTCCACCTCTGAAAAGACTGTCGGGTTTGTTGATGGTTATCGTAGTGAGAGCAGTTCCTGCCTCTCCCTGCTCTGTCTCTAACTCCCTCCTCCTTCCTTTTCTCTCCCTCCCTCTGTGTCTCTCTCAGCCATAATTTACAGAACTTATCAACACGCCTCTGATTAATTGGATTGCTTCAATGAAACTCCCTTTTTTTTTACGTCATGCTGGCCTAATAAACCGCTGAAATATTTTTCCCAAAGTACCTGCTGTTATTCCAGTTTAAACATTGCCTCGTTGGACTTAAAGTGAAGTAAAAAAAGATGAAATTAAATCTTTAAATGAAGATGCCAAGACATCCATACTGTCCAGTGGCGTTCTTCAGTGGTTTTTGAGGGTCGGGCAGCAGTAAGTCCATCAGAGCCGGTTGTCAGGACCTAACGGCTGTTCTACTTTCCGTTCCTGGGTGCAACAAGTCCATCAGCATCACTCCACCCTTGTACCAAACCAGGCAACAATATTTGGAACGTTGTCCTCATCGCTATCTGTAATCACCACGAGCATTAGCGTCCGGCCAAGAATAGCTGATCAGATAATGCCGTAGCAGAGACATTAGCGGAACATTACACACGCATTAAACAGCCAAGCATCTCATCAGCGCTCCGTCAACACAGCCGGGGCCAACAAATAGCTCCGGAGATGGCGTGATAGCCATGCGGTGGGGCTTTTGTTGGCACGCACGCGGATTCGGAGTTACAGCGCAAGAGTGAGTGTTGCCACCTAAAAATGTTGTTGACAAGCTAGAAGCCAGATTAAAGGCAGTCAGCAGATCGGAGCGATGGCGGGATGACCTTCTGTTTGAGACTCAAATCAAGTCTGTTGTCGCTGGCTTAACAACGCTGACATCATGTTCTCACTATTGTTTCAATCTGAGGGGGTTTACATTCTACTTTTAGATTATTTTTAAGGGAATGTAGATTAAATATCTCTATAAAAAAGTTGTATTTCTCCAACAAAACTACATCTCTGAAAGCGCCATAAAGGGCTTTACGACTGTCATCATTATCATATTTAGTTTTGAAAGACACGGCCTCATTTTTGGTCCAAGAATTCCTCTCAGTTGAGCTGCAACCTGAAAAGAATGCATGACAGATTCGCCACCGGCTGATTATTGTTGCTTCTCTGACACATGTGACGAAGAAATGGGTTTAAAGAACGTGCAGGCGCTGACGAGTTGGATTTGGTGAGCGGGCAAACTTGACAAACTGTTGGATTTCAGGGAACTCACAATGACGTCCGGTCGGATTTACGGCGGCTGACAAAACATTTGGATGTGTGGAGCTCGACACCCGGTACACGTGACGAGCTGGAGGAAGAAAAAGCGAGCTGTTTTATTTTGAGCGCACACGTCTGACATGTTTGACTCGGGGGACACGCGCTTGGAAACCAGCTGTAATTTGGTGAACACACCACACCAATTAAAATGCCATGTAACCCCCTGATGAGGCAAAAATATAAACTCTTGCGGCGCTCTAACATGCAACTAAGTTTAAAAACATAGAATTGGAGCTTTCTTTTTTTCCAATTACCAAAAACCAACCTCCCCTGCTGAATTGAGAGATGAAAGATTTCCTGTAAGTGCTGATGCACATGTCGACTTGTTAAACCAACAACTGCAAATGATGCATGTAAAAATGTGCACTCAGCTGCAGATACGATTATGAAAAATAATATAAAAATCAAGTTATATTATTATAAAGTTGACTTTAACCTACAAAAGTAACACAACAAGCATACATTGCATTACAGACAGTAAGAGTCTAAAACTCATATTGTGTCAGAAAGCTTTATTTTGAAAGTCTGACGGCCCGTTCACACCGAGAACAATCAGTAGAACAACAGACGGAGCACGACTGATGATGTTTCTGCTGTATAACGCAGAGAGAAAACCCCACAAGGATGGTTTTAAGAAACTCTTTGAAGATGACAGGCGTAAAGAGAATCCAGTGAATCTTTATGAAGGAAACATCAGAGACTCATCAGTGCCAAAGATCATCTGGCAGCATGTCTCAGGTGCTGAAGAATGACGTTTTAAATACACATTATATAAGAGTAATATTCAAAATGATGTGGATGAAAACATTTAACCTGCAAAACTCTTCTATTGTTTCTTTCAGAGTTACAGTTTTCCTTCAGCACAGATGAAGAAACACTGACTTCATTCAACTTTTGCACTTGAAAGGAGATATATTACACACACACACACACACACACACACACACACACCAACAGCCTGCAGGCTTATGTCAGCATCTCCTGTAATGACCACACCTACTTTTACACACTATAAACACTATTAAACATCACACACACACACACACACACACACACACACACACACACACACACACACACACACACACACACACACACACACACACACACACACACACACTTTAAGAACATTCAAGCGCAGTTTCAGGAGCAACATATTTTACTTTCCATCTGCAAGGACACTTAGCCTCAGTACGTGTGTGTGTGTGTGTGTGTGTGTGTGTGTGTGTGTGTGTGTGTGTGTGTGTGTGTGTGTGTGGCGATGGCCGAACAAGGGGTCATTTTCTGTCTGTGTTTTTATTCGTGGGGGGCGAGCTGGGAATAAAGAGCTCTATCTGTCACAGACATCAACACGTACACACACCCATCCATAGCAAGAGATCTATGGGTCAGAAATTCTGGCCATGGCCCGGGAGGATCCTGCCCAGGAAGAGGAACCCTGCCCGCTGAGTGTGTGTGTGTGTGTGTGTGTGTGTGTGTGTGTGTGTGTGTGTGTGTGTGTGTGTGTTAGCAGAAGCTGGATGTGAATAGCAGCCGCAGTATGTGACAGTAAGCTGATAGCTCTGTTCGCTGTGTTTCTGTAATCTGACAGACAGACCGACACAGCAGGACTGTGTAATTCAGCCGTGTTAGTACAAGTCTCCTCCGGCCTCTGAGCGCCGACTCTCTCTGAGTCTCATTACCTGCGAGCCGTCACTCTGCTCCTGATAACACAACTCCCCTGAGAGGCAGGGAAAAAGGGATGGAGTGGCACATTATGTCTGTACGTCGTTTTATCCACATTAAAAGAAGGATGTGACTGTACTTGTTCTATAAATCAGAGTGTGGATGTAAGACCTGAAACTGACATGAAATTAATTAAAATGACTTCCTGAAACAGACACCGATACGCTCGGAGCTGCCTGCGGGGCAGATCTTACTCCTGCTGATATGTATCACCTCATGGTTTGACTTTTTGATTGCCAAAATATAACAATTATCAAGATAGAGTTTCCGTTAAAAGGTCATTCTTGTCATTTTGAGCCTCTGAAACTGTTTATTCAAGTATGATTCTTCTTTCTTTTCATCATAGATTAAAAGTCCAAGTGGACGTATTTTAAAAGTGTTCGTTTCCTTTGACCAACAGTCCAATTCCCAGAGATATTCAACTGACTCTGATGTGCAACCATGAGAAGCATCTGTATTGTCACATTTGAGAGGCTGGGAGCTGATAACAATTTGCATTTTCCTCAAAAACAGCTGCAGATGAGTTTCCTGTTGACTGACGACTTGGATCACAGTCTGGTTTACTGTCAGGCTTTAAGGCTGCAGTGTTGCAGGTTCATCACCCTCTCTCACGTGATTCTCTTACCCCCTTTTTTTTTATGGAGATGATCATAGATTTAAGTCAATAATGAAGCTTTCATTTGGATTCACCACCTAATGGATAAAGCTAAAGCTCGGGCTAATACACAAAGGACAGGACTAATGGCTGAAGGCTGATGGCTAATGGTAACTGCTAATATGTGCAAGATGCAACACCGACTGACCGGCTGAGTGATGCTGATACGCAGCAGACGATGCTAATGACTGGCTGATGCTAACATGCACGAGATGCCGCTGGACAACAGAGGACCCGGGTCGATGTTAGCGACCACTTAAAGATGCAGTGGACATAACGAGACTGCTGACCAGCAGCTGACCCTGGATCTGATGAGCGAGTGACCCGGTGTTAGGTTAAAGTTCAAACGTAAGCTCAGCAGCGAGATAGAAAATGAGTGTGTGCTGCATCTTTGTGTGTATAAATACAAGACACTGCGCGGTCTGTGTTGTGTGTGTGTGTGTGTGTGTGTGTGTGTTCTGGATGGTGTCTCTGATCCCAGGTGGGCTGCAGAGGTGGAGCAGAACAACAAAAAAGGGATGCAGCGCCAGGAAAGAGGAGAAGGAAGACACTCTCCCTTTCATCTCTCTTTCATCCTCCTGTTCAAGCCGAGGAGAGAGAGTGTGCTCCGCTCACCTCTCTCTCTCTCTCTCTCTCTCTCTCTCTCAGATGCCTTTTGATGCCTTTCAAGTCGACTAAATGCGCTTTCTGGCTGCCACGCACCAACAGAAAGGTCTGTACGTACAGTATCTGTGTGTGTGTGTGTGTGTGGTGCGGGGGTTTGGCGTGGCGCCTAATTACTTTAAAGTCACAGACAGGTAGGCGGAAGGTGTATGCGTGTGTGACTTTGTCTGAAAACTCAGAGCTTTGAACTGATTTGTTCTCTGGGTTTTTACGGGAGTTGTGAGCTGCCCACGATCACCCAAAGGCTTTTTTCTTTTTTGTTTTATTGGCATCATGCCAGCATCCAGACAGAAACACTCTCTAACTGTACGTCTGGGGCCCGATTCAAACTGTGGACAGAACCACCGCTAATGCACTGGCATAGCAAAAAAAAAAACTAACAAAGAAATACATTTTCCAGAGCATGAAATGTTAAAATCGTTTATGGATAAAGTAACCAAACAGGAACTTCTGTTCTGGGCTGATCCAAACAAAATTATATTGCCATCAATAGTATCGAGAGGTATTGTCAAGATGGATCTGTAAAGTTCTGGTGCTGATGTTTCTGGTCTGCATCCTTGCTTATACAAGCTGCTAAGGAATCGAACCACAGACCCTGTGATTACTGAGGGTTTCTGCAGGTTTGAACAAGTCAAATTTAAGACTTTTTAAGACCATTTTGAACTAAATTAAGACCTACACGAAGTACGAAAACGTAAGTAAAGGTGCAGTCCAAGAATTAACCATCGTTTTACATCCAAATCTGTTGCCAAAATGTTTAGCAGCAGGGTTCAAAATCCAAAACATCTCTGTTTTCAGCGTAGATGGTTTGAACGTCGCTCAGCTGCGAGGCGGCAGAGGCGGTGCAGAGTTTGGGTCGAGCAGAACTGGATGAACTTGAACTGGGAACTGGTGACAAAAGTGTGTGATAGTGTGACTTCACTGGAGACTTTTACAAGCTAACTGGTGTTTTTCTGATTGTGTGTGACACCAGAACTTTTACACCAAATGTGCCAAAGTTGAGGGTCCTCTCGCAGAGCGTACATCGCGCTTCAGATTCATTATTTTACAGCTTTTATCAACTCAACTCTGGTCGTTCAAGCCAACATTTTCCAGAACTGGCGAAGTGAACTAACTAACTAACTAACTAACTAACGGAACTAACTGTGAATCTCACTAACTAAATGTAATTTCAGACCTATGTGCAAAATATGGACGTATTTAATTTCCTAAACTTGAGATTTTCAAATTTTAGACTTTTTAAGACCCTGCAGAAACCCTGTTACTCAAATACCTATAAAATGTGAATTTACTGTAAAAGTGAGCTGCTCCTTGCAAACTGTAGTGTAAACTACAGTAAACTGAATCAGATTGTAATGATTTATGTGACGTGCTGGGACTGGGAAGCATCCTTCTAGCTGAAGTGTCCTTGAGCAATACAGAAAAAAGCTCCAGGTTGAACGGAGAATCTCACTGCAGGGTGACTTAATCGTATTATTATTTGCGAAGGCTTTACATCTTACGTCTTTTTTCTTGTTTTCTCTGTGTGTCAGAGGATACGGGACAAGTCTGGACATGATGTTATCCCCCCCGCCCCTTCCCTCGGCACCAAATAACTTCCCCTGCTCCCTCCGTCCCTCCTTCCTCCTCTCGTTTTAAGTGCAAACCACAGACTTGCTCTGGAGGTTTCCATGACAAACAATACTAATTAGGGATCATTTTCCTTTTGCTTTTTATGGAGGGTGGAACTGAAAGGTAAGAGTGAAGCATGAGCTCCTGAGAGACTGAGACACAGACGTGAAACTCTATTAAATCTACATGTTGGTATTCAGTTCAGCATCAATTAATGGACACATAAATAAAAATAAAACAGTTATGTTGGGTGTTAACTTGTCATGTTAACGACTGAGATGAAACTGATGTCTCACAGTTTGATTGATTACTGAAACTGATCTGATTAAGTGGATCAGGTATTGGCCACGATGGGACCGATCCACACTGAGAAACAGTTTCTTTGTCAATATCCTTTAAATATTCAATATTCTGCAATCACCATGACATTTATTCAGTCATGGTGGCCCACAGAAACTACATGGAAATGATTATGATCAGGTCTTTATATTGCTTTATGCAGATTTCAAGAAAATCTGCCCTCAGGAGAGAATATAGTTCGATCATTACATATCACGGATCATTAAAACACACTTATGAACTTTACAATGCGCTGCGATTCAGCGGTTCTGTGGGTTAATGATACAGAGAGATCACTTCTGGACTCCGGAGCAACATCTGCTGGATCGCTGTGTGGTATTAAACAGGAAGAGGATGATTTTCATCCACTAAAAAACATGGAAGAAAAATCCTTCTGGTGACAGCGGAGGGTGGAAGGAGTGGAACGCCCTAAACAAAGCTGCTTTGACTGAGGGAGCAAAGTTCCTGCTCACGACAAGCGTGAACAGGATTTACAGGAAATGTAACTAATTATTTGCTTAAGTCATTTATCAAGAACAAATCCAGAATGTTTCCTGGTTCTCACAGCTCTGAGAACGTGAGGATGTGCTGGATCACTGTTAACATGAGTCCCTTTTGTTTTTTTTCTTTTTTAAATGATGTGTGATCTGCTAAACTGCATTGGCCTTTACTTTAGATAATGAATGCAAAAAAAAAATGATACAATTAATTAAATTCAACTAATAAAGTAATTTACTAGGATAGATTAATTTAATCTGTTGCACTCTGATTTGTCAGCAGCGATCGAGATCAAGACTTACAGTTACAAACGCTTATAGGTGTTATATTACTTTGTGTGTGTGTGTGTGTGTGTGTGTGTGTGTCTAAGCTTATAACATACACAGTGATACATCTGACACACTCACTGGCAGTATGTGTGTGTACTCACATGTGTGTGCGTGAAGGTATATGTGTGCACATCTAATGATCCCTGTGTCGCCCTCTGTATGTCTCACACACCTCCCCTTCTCATTAGTGGCGACGCCTGAGTGGATTAACCACACTTGCCCAAGTACACACACACACGCACGCACGCACGCGCACGCACGCACACGCACGCACACACACACACACACACACACACACACACACACACACACACACACACACACACAAGTAGATCCCATCAAAGCGAATCTATCTGCCCCAGTTTACGAAAGACAAACTGTCATAAAACACGGATTTGTCCTCAATGCAAACCAGAAGCCCCTTCTGGCAAGAGACTGGCATGTGTGTGTGTGTGTGTGTGTGTGTGTGTGTGTGTGTGTGTGATATCGACAGGGCCGGAAGCCAGGGAACAACATGTATTTGTTGAACATGTGTGTAGGTCAATGAGGATATTGTTGTAACGAGTGTGTGTGTGTTATCGTATCTCAGTTGTAATCAGATTTGAAATTAAATGCGATGACAGAAACAACACGTGGCAGGATGGAAGGAAGAGAGAGATATCGAGGTGTCAGCGGACTTGATTGGGTTGATTAGGAGAATAAACTCAAGACAGTTCTGCTCAACGACCGGACAGCTCCTCTTCTGATCTGCCACGCTGCTATCAAACAGTCAGAGGGAGCAGAACCAGATGGATGAAAACATAAAGGGAAGAGCGAGTGAGATGGAGAGACAGCAGACACAGAGAAGAGGATGAGAGTGTGTCCAACTCCCCAAACAGAGGAAAAACTGTGAGTGTAGACCTGGCAACGGTCGGCCAGCAGTGCCGGACGCAATCCCAGCTCCCCCTCTCACAACGCCGGAAGACCGTCTACAGCAGAAACACTGCGATAATAAAAAAAGATGGTCTTCACTTTGGATCAAACACAGAGGAGTGAACAACAGTGATGGATGTCTTAAAAGAGCATTAGGGATTTGTTTACAACGTCATCAACATGTGAAGTGAAAGAACCATCCAAGGAACTTTATGTACATGGGAATAAAGAGGTAACAACGGAAGATACGGGACGAATATACACACAAACACAACTGTAAGTGAAGGTCCATCCCTCCCTTATCTGGTTTCAGTACAGTGGGCAGCCCAGAGACACATTCTTCAGCCTCCTGGGGGTAATCTATGTAATCATTCCAGGGTTTTCTGGGATTGCCAATAAGGATCCTCCCAGTCGGGCACACCCAGCATACCTCAACAGGAAAGTGCCCAGAAGGCATCTTGACCAGACTCCCCAAACCACATCAGCTTTATTGCAGAGGAGTCGTGGATATACCATAGACGGTATAAATTATGGACGGAGCCTCCGGGTCTGACGAAGTGCACCTCAAACCTGCAGTCATTCTTAAGTCCAGCAGGGGGAGACTGTGAAAAGAAGTCAGACTGTAGCTTATGAGAAAATGTTCCCGCTTTTCATTTGATTTATTAACTCAGTTAACAGTTTCCTGATGAGTTTATGGTCTCAGTCGCTAGTTTCAAGTCTTCTTCAACACGACATGATGTTGAAAAGACGTGACCATGACGTGTCTGTCTGACGGGTGATTCACTCCCAAAACAAGGACCGATGCAACAAGACTAAATGTTGGAGAATAGAGACACTGTTGACAGACTGGCCAGTGACATCAGTCCTGGTCACGAGAAGCTACAAGGTACAAAGCAAAGTTCCTCGATGGTGCAACTTGATATATTCCCAAGGTAGGTGAAGCGCTGTGGCTAACAACCCCACCTGAATACATCTCACAGTTTATCTTCTCACAGGCTTTAGTCTATTTTGCTTGAACTGAGCGGATCAGTGATGTCGGGCCTGCTTGGATGTGGTCAGACCCATCAAAGTGATAATACGATGCGCCAGATGAACCATCTGGAAAAGCGCAGTTAGAAACTGTTTGGAAAAGGGAAGCCACTCTTAAAAATAGTTGGCATGTTTGTTAAAGCAAAATTCGACCGATCAGATCAGAACAGCAGGTCCAACCAGCGCTTTTGGTCGTAAGTACACAGCAAGATGGATTTCATTACAAATCCAGCATAAAGTAAATGTCCCAGCAACACAAACTGAGCTCAAGATTCGCTGCGCGCATCCACGTTGCATCTGCATCCAAATGTATTGTTTGATTTCATCTTCTGGCACCGACTACAATCCAAACCATGCTGATTCTGCAGAGCGCGAGCCAACGGCAGTCAAAGCGGTATGTACAAATAACAGACAGAGCGCTGTGCCGCGAGGGAAAATAGAGGTGGATTACAACAGTGTGACAGACAGTGAACAGATATCAGTGTCAGGGCTCTGGTCAGGATTTAGTGGCAAGCTGGGAGCAATGCTGCGGATGTACTGCTGGAGTGATGTATTTTGACACGGGTCGGTTGGAAAAGTGACAAGGTGAAGCAGAGCTGATGAATCCGAGAGCTGGAGAGCATTCAGCTCCAAATAAAGACATGAAGGAGGGAAGGAGACAAGATGACAAAGAGAAGATTGGGAGTAATGGAGGAGTGTGTGCTCCTACCTTTCTTGACTTTCTTGGATGGCTGTTTCTTCTTGATGAACTTGGTCATCTCCTGTGGAGGCTCCAGCTCCTCCCCGTCACCAGCCACCTCTGCAATGGGCTCGACGCCTCCTAAGTGACAGGCAGAGGGAAACATCAGCTTAATGGTAGAAACCAGATGATAAAGTACCGTTTTGTTTTTCAGCATGAAGCTTCATAGATTTAGTTTGACATACTGCTGGACAATATACAGTTTCATTAACAGAGGAAGAGTTTAATTTCCAGGCTCGGTGCCGTCTTGACTATTACCCAAGATTTGCTAACAGGTCTGAACTTGCCAGTTATAAAGCTGAAAAATAGAAACATAATACTATACTGTATTATCTTTATGATATATATTTTTGTACAGCATCACCTGAAACTAAAGTTGTTGTGTTTTGATTACCTTAGCTTACAGCAGCTCAGAATGGAAAAAAATCACCAGCCTCTAAAAATGGCCTTTCACTTTTTTGGTATTGTTAGCAGCCGGCAAAGTGAAGGGTGAGGTGAGGGATATTCAGTTGGTTCACACTTCTGTGTGTACCATGAAGCCGAAATTACTATTATTTCTAGATCTTCGTAGTATTGAGAACGGCATGATGTATTTTTTACCTCAGCATACAGCATCTATTCAGTCCTTGTATATGTATATTCTTCTTCTACTCTGAGCCTGAACACCAGCGGGCTACTTGATGGGAATCTCTGCAGGTTCTTGTGAATCATTTCTACACTTCATATGTCAATGCTTTTTATCCCCACTGTGACCATCACCAACTTTAAACATTTAACTGGTGCCAGTTTGATCTTGTGACCTGAACAACCATGAGGCTGTTTTCCTAAATTCCAACAATGATGGATGATAAAGTTGTACTGAAGCTGTTGGTTTATGGTCGGTCATGCACATTTGTTTTTTCGAATGCAAATAACACGGAGTTCTGCATCAAGCCAACTGATTTCAGTTTCAAAATGACTCGTACATCTACTTTGATAACTTCTGATTCTGTTTGCACATTCACACAAACATACATGTAGCTGTGTGTAGATACGAGATAATGTGTAACTTCATCACGACTTTAAGAGAATATTCAAAAGTAAAACTACAGCGATATTTTAGCAGGAGTGTAGTTTAATAAATGTTTTAGAGGGGAAGAAACGAAGCGTGGAATAACACTGTCGAACATGTGGTATGCAAGTGTGTGTGTGTGTGTGTGTGCGTTTCAGCCAGCATGTGTGAGGGTGTGATTGTGTGTGTGTGACGAAATCCCTGCTAGAATCCCATGGATCAGTCTGGATTTAGGGAGCTCCTGAGGCCGATGAATTGGACGCCTTGTCTCTCCTGCGTCCCACCTCTCTGTCTCCTCCTCATCCCCCCCTTCCTCATTCCTCCCCTCCTCTGTCTCCCCTTCCTCTTCTTCTTCTCCTCCTCCCTGTCTGCATCTGCTCCTCACCCCTCTCTCCATCTATTTCCCCTTTTTTCCTCTCCTCTCTCCTCATCCTCCCCCTTCTCTCTCTCTCTGTCTTTCTCCCTTTCACACACTTTCTTCTATCCATCCATCGGTCGTTCCTCCCCTCCTCCTCTCTCCTAATTTCCTCTCCTCCCTGAGGATTGTGTCCAGTTTCATGGTGCTTTCACTGAACATGCGCTACACACATTGTGCATTGTGTTGTGTGTGTGTGTTGTGTGTATCCGAGACAGGGTGTGCATGTGTGTGTCTGCCATCATGTCTACCTTAAGGTGTCTGAGAATGTGTGTGTCTCCATCTCCCCCACTGCGTCTACAAGTGTGTGTGTGTGTGTGTGTGTGTGTGTGTGTGTGTGTGTGTGCACATGTAGATTACCCTAAGCCCTCTCTAATATTTATCCTGGCCTTTTCTAAAGCCAATCTTGTTCGCTTTGGTGAGAGCACAGCCTGTGGCTTCACTTCACACACACACACACACACACACACACACACACACACACACACACACACACACACACACACACACACACACACACACACACACACACACACAGTTGTTTGAAATGGGATATGCCTCGCTCTTAATTGGGCAGGTGTTTTTCTAAGGCGAGTCGTTTTTTTTAACACTGTCTTACAATTTCACGGGGAATGTGTGGGTCAGTGTGTGTGTGTGTGTGTGTGTGTGTGTGTGTGTCTTAACCTCACTCTTACATCAACATCAGGTAAGGAAATAGCCCACCTCTGGAGCAACTTACTCTGAAACAAAATCGCACACACACTCTCACACAGAGCGTCTCTTACCGCTGACCTCTCACACATTCCTGCCTCTCCGTCTCTCTCTCTGGAAATAGTAGGTGTAGCACCGCCTGGCCAGAGTCGCGGTGTGTATCCGTGTTTCTCTTGCTCGTGGTCGGGTCTATATTTGTCACACTGGTCGGGTTATCAGTTTCAGACAACCCTGAGGTTTTTGGGCCCAATACTGCGCACCGCATCTCACTTAAAAAACACTTCACGACCCCAAGAGACGCAGCAGGATGGGGAAGGAATGTGTGATTATACAGGACGCAGCACTTGTAATGGTAGAAGTGTTCGTCACAGTTGATGTATTTGAGGTAGAACTGTAGGTGTCGTAGCATCAGTACAGCAAAAAGCATCCGTATGTTGTGTGAAAGTTGCAGTGATGTAGATGATGTTGGGTGTAGTCACAGACTTGAAACTCCCGGTGGGGGCAGTAATCCTGCTTTTTATCCTGGCATTAAGTTTTCTCTTTACGCCGCCCCCAAAACGGTTCTGCACCATTTCCAAAACTGCATCCAAACTATCACAAAATTGTTCATAACTGCTGTTGAAGAGTCCCAAATCATCTTCAGACTCCATCTAAACTGCCCAAGAGGAACCAGAAATGTGTCAAACTTAGGACAATGCAGTCATGCTTGTCATAGAGTGGTAGAAGAAAAAGTAAGAGACAATTTACATGATATAAAAATTTAAATGCTGCACAGTCTTAATAGTTTCCCAGCAGTACACTAACAGAGATGTAAAATCTGTCAATTTGTCAAACAAAAATGTCAAATATTTGCAGGTTCCAGCTTCTAAAATGTGCAGATTTGCTGCTTTCCTTCATATTTGGACAGAATTAGTCTCTAAACTTCAGCTCTCGGTCAGCTCTTCAGCTTGGACACAGCCAGCTTCTATGATTACAGAATTGATGAGGACTATAACGACCTTCACAACCCGATCACTTCCTCTTGTTCCATGACTACTACGATCAGTGACGCTGCTGTTGTCCTCTATTCTGTTTGAAATATAATTTTCTTGGGTGCCTTTACATGTTTGAGACCTAATCTTACTCACTACCAGATACATCGACACTGTTTGGGAGCTTTTGGATGCTTTTGAGACGGGAACATTGTGGCACGTATTCGGGAATCTTTTGTGCAGTTATAGAGTTTTCTCAGATTTAGAAGGTGTTGATATATTTTTGGGGCGTTTGAGGAGATTTAAGCGTCAGTTTGGGAGGATTAGAGGCCGTGAGCAGACGTCTTGAGAGGGTTTATATACTGTTTGCTTCATTCTTTGGAGAGTTTGAAATAAGGACATTTTCAAGGTGGTTAAGGAGAGTTTAGGACACTTTAAAGAGCAGCGCAGTTTTGATGTAGTTAAGATATAACTAAATACAGTCTGGGGAAGCTGGGAACTGTATGTCTGAGACTGTTATGGGCCAATTTGTACACAGATGGGGATGGTTTGGATCAGTCCTTGACAATTTTAAAGACTGCTTAAAGAAACTTCGAGGCCATTTTGTGACAGTTTGGGACACTGCGGGACCGTTTGGGCTGGTCCGTGACAGTTTGAAGGCGCTTTGGGCCGCTTTTGGAACAGTTCTGGACAGCTTGGTCGAGGAGTGAAGCTGCTTCCAATAAGACAGCTCTGTCTTGGTCTGCAGCGCGGAGGCACCAGCGCATTCCTGCTTTATTCTGGGCTGCGGTTTGAAGATGGGGGTGACACTGCGCTGCTGTGGTTACCAGCAATTTGGCTGTGGGCTTTTACGCTATTTCAATCCCCCCTCAAACGTACACATCTTCGCAACATACGGACACATACAGCACACACACACACATGCAGCAGGTTAGAAGCAGCACATTTGCACACATTCACCTGCTTTTTGGAAAAAAAAAAAACAGTAAGTGTGATTCCTTTAAAATCTCCTGTGTATGAATCAGACACCTGATGTGTTCATATACGTCAGACCTTTTGAAATGTTTGTGAAAAAAAAAAAGTATTTCAGCAGTCGACTCTGAGCCTGAATTAATCATTTTTAGTTTGCGCAGAGCGGTAAGAAACCGTCTCGGGCTTAAAAACACAACTCTCAGACACTTTAAGATTTATTGAACGAGGGACTCCAGGTACTGATTGATTCCTTCCAAAATAGAGTTCTGCCGTTTTATATATAGCAGTCTGGAGGAGAACTCTTCAATTTGGAAAATCACCACAGAGACAGAACAAAGACAGCTGGTCAGGATTAGACACAAGACATGACCTACACTTACACATACTACATGCATTTTCCTTTGCTCTGCGTCCTCTGAACTTACACACACACACACACACACACACACGCGCTCGCACACACATAGACACACATTCGTGCACACAAACGCAGCACATCTTCTCCCCTCTCTTTAGGTTTAAAATAGATGCAGGCCCCAAACCACAGCTACCAGTGGAACACTGTGAAAATAACTGCAACACACACACACACACACACACACGCGCGCGCTATAGGCGTGTGTGGATAGGAGGATGTGCTCGTGTGCAGTCAGTGTGTCTGCTTGCTGTTTTACACTGCGAACATGAGAAAACTCTTTAGACTTCATTAGTGTAAGAGACGAGAGGAAGAGGAGGACGTGAGAAATTACGAAAAGACATTACATTCAGAAATTCCAGCAGGATTAAATACATGAGCAAACAACCACAAAAAAGAGAGGAGAAGAAGAAGAAGAAGAAGAAGAAGAAGAAGAAGAAGAAGAAGAAGAGAAACAACAGAGCAGGAAACTGATCAAAGACAAAAAACACGATTACAGCAGATTAATTACAGATAAACAAGAGGAGAGCACAACACAGTAAAGCAGAAACAGACAGAACGAGGGAGGGGTCGCTGCTGCCAGAAGTGTTGCTCACTGCAGCCAATTAACATATTTAGAGAGATAAAGTGTGTATATATGCTTGTGTGTATGTGTGTGAGGGTATGTGTGTGTGTGTGTATGTGTGTGTGTGGGTGGAGGAAGACTTCAATACACAAACCTCCCTGGTTGAGGTCACTTCAAAGCTATGCTGACAGCATGCTGACGAATGGACCATGTGATAAACACTCCTGATTTCACCAGGTGTGTGTGTGTGTGTGTGTGTGTGTGTGTGTGTGTGTGTGTGTGTGTGTGTGTGTGTACAGAATGCAGCTGTTGAAGCCAGTTGATCTGGATGATGTCATCAGGGCGAGACAGAGCGTCAGGTGATGGAGAGAGAGAGAGAAAGAAACAACGGGGAGGAGAGAAAATCTCCATGTTCCAGGTTATTGATGTGCAGTAATCATCCTTTGGCTTATTTAAAAGATAAACATTGTGCTTTTATAAACATAATGAGATGATGCAAAAGATTTTGAATTTTCAGGATACGTCTGTTTTATGTGTGTGTGTGTGTGTGTGTGTGTGTGTGTGTGTGTGTGTGTGTTGTCCAGATGTGCATCAGTGGCAACTGTGTAAAAGATTTTGTTGTCAGTGATTCTGAATCAAAGAGCTGCAGATTCTTCCCACAGCCGCCATTTTGTACTCAAGATCAACAAACGTGAGAAGGGCGGCGACACAACAGGCCGGAGCTTTCAGTTACTCTCAAACTGTGTGATTAACAACAAACGAACAGTGTTTGATCATCTTAAATCAAGTCGTGAAGAAGTGAAAGGATTTTGCTGACATGATGGATAACTCTTGAACGTCATCCCGTCCCTCTTGAGATGAGGCGTTCACGAGAATCGGCCACAGTGACCTTCGACCTTTGGCCACCAAAACGTATTGCGTTCATTTTTGAGTACAGGTGGACATCTGTACCAACGATTGGAGGAAATCCCCTTAAAGTGTTATATATTCATCATATTTATTCATATATTTCATTCAGGGCGGAGAGGGTCGGACAGACTGACATAATTCATCTGGCCGGAGCTGTTTGCATCAAAAATCTGACTCAATCAGTTAAGATAAAAACTACAAAAGAATGATGCTTAACAGCTGCCACTGTTGAAAAGTGTATATAATAATTGTTGTGTAACATAAACAGAGATGAGAGCTTGAATGCACCGATCTGATCGTCTGTCTGCTGCTGGATGAAGACAGACGGTGATAAAGTCTCACCGTGTGTTCAGGAGTGTGTGTTTTTATATCCAGATAAACACATTAACACACAGACACACACACACTTTGTACCAATGAAGCGGGAGCTTGTTGTATGGCATCCCACTGTGTGCGTGTGTGTGTGTGTGCGTGTGTGTGTTTGTGGTTTTGGAGGGAAACGGTTGCCGCCGGTGTTGTTGGAAACATAAACAAGTGTGCGTGTTTACGGGTGGGCGAAAAAGCAACATGTGAGGCTGCTAACAAACGACTGTTTACTGCAGCACCGTGTGTGTGTGTGTGTGTGTGTGTGTGTGTGTGTGTGTGTGTGCGTGTGTGTGTGTGTGTGTGCATGTGTGTGAATTTTGGCTACAGACCAAAGGAAAGAAGGGAGACCACATGACAAGAAACATAAACACAAACACTCATTCACTCTCTCTCTTTCACAAGCACACACATGCGCGTACACACACGCACACACACAATTAATTGATTCAGTTCTGTTTCAGTGAACTTTGTACAGAATTACTGTAATCACTATAATGACTTTTAAACAAGCCTGTAAAGTTTTATAGACCTCCTCCTCCTCTCTCTCTCTCTCACACACACACACACACACACACACACACACACACACACACACACACACACACACACACACACACACACACACACACACACACACACACACCTATGTGACACTGTTACTCCTCTAAGACAGAAGCTTGATCTGTCAGCTGGAGAAAGAATCCACCAATCAGAGCTTCGTGTGGGAACCTGGATGAGACGTTGAGCTACACAGGTTGTTGTGACGTGATTGGCTTAATAATCCTGAGAAGAAATCGATATCTGTTGGGTTCTGATCCACAACATTACAAGACAACAGAGGTCTTGATTATTTCTTGCTGGTTCTTAAAGTTGTTTTGCGCAGATTCAGACAAAAATACCAGAATCTGCTCTACAGATTTATGTCGGAGGAAAAGGCGAGGTGAGGAGGGAAGGAAGGAGGGAGGGAGGGAGGAAAGGAGGAGAGGAGACAGACTGTAATTGATGATCTTGTCAGAAAAACCTCTATAAACCTCAGCCAAGACTAAATGATCCGTAAGGTGTGTGTGTGTGTTTGATTTTACGAGTGTGTGTACCTGACAAATGCAACTGTACGAGCCTGTGTGTGCGAGTAAACCCCCTGTTTTCATGTGTGTTTGCACTGTGTATCATGTGTACGACGTGTACGTGCGAGTTATAAGTTTGTACTTGTTTGCAATATTTTTTTTGCCTGTGTGTGTGTGTGTGTGTGTGTGTGTGTGTGTGTGTGTGTGTGTGTGTGTGTGTGTGTGTGTGTGTGTGTGTGTGTGTGTGTCCCTTGGTGAAGATTTTAGGCTTCACCAGGCAAAGACATGAAGCCTATTCATGGCACATTTTACACGCGACACACAGACGCGTATTTAAATGCATCTGTACACACACACACGCACACACACACATACACACACACTCACATAAATACCACGACCCACCTTCAAATGCAACACATTCATTTCACCTCACCCACTTGTTTTTTTAGCTGTTGTTTCAGCTGTAAACAAAATTGATCTATAGATATTAGACAAAAAGAACATTAGTAACTATTTTGATTACCGATTATTCATTTCAGTGATTTTTTTATGAAAATATTTAAAATATTTGCAGGTTTCAGCTTCGTAAATGTGAAGATTTTCTTCATCTATGACAGTAAACGAAGAGTCTTTGAGTTTTGTTCTGTTGCACAGAAGAAACAGTTTGAAGAAACTTTGGGATCCATGAAAACTGTGATCAGCATTTCTTATCCTGTTCTGTAAACTTTTGACATTTCATAGACAAAATGATGAATAAATGAACTGTGAAAATACCTGCAGATTAATCATCCCTCTCTTCCCTGACTCACCTGGAGCAGCCAGGCTCTGGACCTGGGCGGGGACCTGGACGTTGGCCTCAGAGGCCAGGGTGAGGCGGCCTCCCTTGCCGATGCGATCACACAGCAGGCTGATGTGCTTCTTGAGGCGGGTGGTGTCGCGGGGGAGGCCCAGCACGGGGCCTCCTGCCTGGGCCAGAGAGGTGGCCTGGTCCTTGGAGCTTCGAGAGAGGCAGCTCCGCAGGAGGTGGGAGACGGCAGCATCGCAGCTCTCCTCCCAGCCCTGATGAAGAGACGGGAGGAGGAGGAGGAGGAGGAGTGAAACGATGCTCCATGATAACATTTCATTGTGCTGTTAGGTTAGACCTCCATCCCTTGTTAATACAGTCAATACAAGAGAGCGTATGTCGTTACAAAACAAAGTAGGAGACAAAGAGATGGACAGAAGAGGGAGGAGGTTAAAAGAAGGAGAACAAGTGAGGGAAGAGAAGGAAACAAGGAGACAGAGGATAAAAAGAGAGGGAAAGACAAGAAAGGCATCAAGGAAAAAGAAGAGACAGACAAAAGAAAATAAATTACGCCCGATGGAAAAGAGAGACGAAAGAAGAGACGAGCAGTAGGAAGAGAAAAAGAGTGGAAAGGGAAGATGGGGATGAAGATTTAATGAACAATCATTAACCTTAAATCTTGATGCTTTAACGACGCTCCTGACTTTTACAAAAGAGCAACGGAATAATAAAACACATAGGATCGAAAAAGAGACACACACACACACGTAGATATATAAACACACACACACAGCGTGGTAATAAAAAGGCAGTGAGGGGATGAGAAACATGTCTTTTGTCACTCTCTCTCCCCCTCTGTCGTCTCTGAGATGGCTGAGATATCTGGTCTGGACATCTCTAATCTCTCACACACACACACACACACACACACACACACACACACACACTGGGGGGGGTGAGGTGTGTTGACAGGTATCCTCCCACCCTCCCCTATTCTTTCACCCCGCACCTCGTCCTCCCCCCTGCCTGCCGCCATGCTGATAGGCCCCTAATGAGCCATAATGACAGGTAATCAACCCTGTAATGATGATGACAGAGAGACACAGACAGAGACAGGGAGAGACAGAG
Organism: Sparidentex hasta; assembly: GCA_030272975.1. Lineage (NCBI taxonomy): Eukaryota > Metazoa > Chordata > Actinopteri > Spariformes > Sparidae > Sparidentex > Sparidentex hasta. The sequence goes on along the minus strand of JARJLU010009265.1, from coordinate 10,397 downwards.
AGAGAGAGGGAGAGAGAGGGAGAAAGAGGGGGAGCTGAAGAAGGTCAAGGAGATGAGATGATGATAGAGGGGAAGGCAGATATTAAAGATGAGAAAAGACGAGTGGAAAAGACGCAGGACGAGCAGAGATTAGAACGGAGGAATGAGAAGAAGAAAAGAAGTGGAAGAAGAGAAAATAAGAGAGGAGGGAGGAGTAGGAGGAAGAGGAGGAGGAGGAGGAGGAGGAGGAGGAGGAGAGATGGGAGGTGGGTGACCTATTCTTACCACAATACCTCACCAGGTTATCAGATGCCTGGAACAACATAACTGCAGGTTTCTGTGGAAACTCGGCGCGCTCGTGCTCGCGCACATACTGACACATACGTTCTACACGCTGCGGAGGAAAATTAAATGTCTTTAGACCCAAACGGCAGACATCCATCCTCCCGAACGAGAAGAAAGGAAGCAAAGAAAAAAGGCGGAGCGGAGCGGATTGGACCGAGGCCACAGCGATAAATTAAGACGAAGTTCCCACCGATGCCAGAGTTTGTTTCCTGTAGCAATCCCCGTCAGAGAAACAAGACAGGGATTGTTTTATTCGCTCATCTGTGAAGATTTGTGTCTGTGCTCAGTCATTACCGCTTCAAGTGAAGACTTTCTTAAACGTTCAGCGTGTTTGTTTGAAGAGGAAACGAGCTGCTCTGTCAAGTTTCACCACCCGTTTAAAGAGTGAAGAGTTCTGTCTTCAAAAAAACGACGAGCGGGTGTCAATAAACAACACTTAGCACAAGTTTCAGACACAAGACAGATGAAGTAAAGATTACAAGTGAAGTCTAATCCTTCAAATCTTTGTGCCAAATCACATTCACATTACAAGTGTATTAGCTGAATGTTGTATTGTGTGTCGGAGGGGAAGGAGGCTGCTTGAGACGCTGTTTCAACATTTGTAGGAGTGAAACCACTTTATATTTCCTACAAGACATGTAAGACATTTTCCAGCCTAAATTTGTGGCAACAAAACTGGATATTTTTTAAAAGCCACCAGGAGATTTTCCAGCCGCGTTTCTGACTTTCAAAACAGGTATTTTTAACCAAAACAGTTGCTGTGTCTAAATTCAGGGTCTGCATCCATCGAAGGACTCAGCCTTGTTAAATGTGACGTTCTGGCCTTTGGAGCATTTCCTGGTTGCGTCACCAGATGTTTCACCCTTACGTCATGATTTCTGCCGCCCAGGCCTGCGAAAGTGACGATCTGCGCCACGTGATGTCACCATTTTCTCTCTTTCTTTCCTCTTTTACGGACGCGCAAAGAATCCTGGGATATGTGAAGCCACGAGGGATCGTAGTGGTGCACCCTCCAGAAACAGGGTGAAGAAGGAGCCTCTGGAGGAGCCTTCAGATTGGGACAGCCTTCGTGTTGCGTTGTGACATAATTGGCCATCAAATGCTCTTCTGAAGGATGCAGACCTGAACTGAGACACAGCAGGTGTGTTTATCAGCTGGACGGACACGAGTTTACTGAACCAGAACAATGGGTCGACAATAAACCCCGAATAAAAATGCTTCCAACAGCGAGACCTTTTGTTTCCACCTGGTAGAAGTGTTGGTAGAGCTTAAAATACAGTTTTCATGCTGAATTTTGTTTTTTATTTCATTTGATTTATATCAAATACAAGTTGTTTATTTATGTGGATGTGTTACACATTATTCTTATTAACTGGATGCCTTGAACTCTCTCACATAACCTGCAGGACATTTACTGACCCTTCCTTGGGTAAATCTCCATGAATAGCTACCTGCGTAGCTCCTCTGTGTTACTGGTGTCACTTTGACGAACATGTACATATACTGTATTTGTCTTTTATCAGGCCTTAAGTCTTCTACGTCTCTGGTTTTTAAACTGCATCAGGAGAATGAGCGTCTTCACGGGGAAATCCCTGGTGTGATTGCAGCATTACTGGATGGCCGTGGATTAAATGTTTTCCGAGCCCAACACACCTTGGAGGACTCCCAAAGCGACGGGTAAAAGGTTCAGACAGCAATCCCTCAGTCCTGACATCGTCATCATCAGGACTGGGAAAGTCATTTGAGCAGCCGGAGTTACGGCTCTGTGAGAACAATGTTGTACAGTCGGTCTCCGGGGGGAAGAAAATCCTCCACACAATCACTTCTCTTCACCAAATCTGTGGATTCCTCTTTCTGAATTATCAGTAAAGCTGGATTTGGCACCGTTCAGCGCGCAATAAATACACTTTTACTTTCCAGTTCTGGGACTAATCAACTTTAAATACAACCAATTACTGTAAATGCTTCACGAGCCCCTAATATTAGAGGAAAAGGAAACCTGTGGCTTGAATGGAGAGAAACAGCATGTAGGGAGAATTTAAGGGAAGTGTGGCGAGTTTAATTCAAAATATGAACACATTTAATATCCTCATTATCTGATATTACTGACATTTACAAGATTCATTCAGCGTGTTAAACAGGTGAACAATTGTCTGGAGGAATATTAACGTCTGAATAGTTTTTTCTTTCATATTTAAGTTGTTAAATTTGTTCAAAATGAAGCCAGCAGTGAATTTAATAAATAAAAGTTATATTCTCACGTTATATTCTCCTTATAGCTCTGGTACGAAATGACTCAGAAACAGTGGAACGAAGGCACATGAAGAGGAAGTGAGATAGCAGGACGGAGGGACTGAAGACATCTGGTAAAGCAACCCGACCACCAGACAAAACATTCATATTAAGAAAGTCCTCTAAACTCCCAGATGAACTCCACTGCCAACCTTTTTAAAAAAGGGCGTTTTCCATCATTTCCACAACATTTCTGCACAGGAACTACAATACAGTTAAAGTCAGGGAACGTTATGGGAAATACAATATGGTTAGATATGAGATTTGATCTAAAATACTCCTGTGATTTAGAAATTACCATCGTGTGGCACATTCACACTGGATAAGTGAAGTCTGTATTTACTGACATTATCTCCTGGACGAGATGATGAGGCTCCGTTCAACATGAACTGTCAGAGGTGAAGCATCTGACACTTTATTAAATCACTTCAGAGTAGATGTGCCCACTTTCTCAAACTGTTAGAAGCACAAATACACATTTGCAGCTCTTGCAGGTCAAGTAAAAGATGCTTTGTGGCTGCAGTTGAAAACTTTTTAACCTGCTCTGTCATCACTTTCCTCTATCACGATCACACACTTTCTCAGTTGTACAACAACAGAAAACAGACACAACCCCCAATCACTGACATGCTGCTTTGCAAGGGACGAATATCATCATGTCTGTTTGTGGTGAAATATGGGAGGCAGGAATTTGTACAGGATTAAGATCGCAGGCGTCCTCTGCAATTATTACAAATGACTAGAGGTGCCGTATTATTTTAACGCAGGCGGCTGCACTGGTGAAACAGTGAGGCAGGTAGTGAGATTCAGGAAGTCCAGCTGAGGTAACGAATCAGTGCATTTAAAGGTTTAACAGTAAAATGTTTTTTTTATCATATTCAGGCAGGATTTTACAACTCAGGACAGTTATCACTGCGGAAACAACTTCATCTGTCTCTCGTGATAATTGCAGGGTTAACAGCAGAAATACAGTGTTCAGGTTGCAAAGTAATCCAGCAGGAATGTGCGATTGGCCGCCTTGTTGGATCTGGCGATGCAGATGAACCTGCATTTCTTGGCCGGAGTCCTCGGCACTGGCACCCGATTCAAATGAACGAGGGGGAGTTTTTTTTTTTTTAAATTTTTCACGCAGAGCCAAAGTCGGTCTGAACGAGGCCTTCGGGAAAGAATCGTCCAAAAACGGACATGATTCTTTGGGAAAAACTGGGCTGGGTTGAGAGGAAGTTCTTGTAAAGTTCTTTGGGTCGGATACCAGCTTGGTCATGTGGAACGACACTGGTCCAAAAATCCACCCGATATGTTTCATATAAAAACGACACCTGGTGAAATACAATAGTGACCCTATGTGGCTCCGAAAAAATTCAATTCTGCTGATTGGAAACATTTCAAACTCTCTTCAATGGTTCTTTATTTCTACATAAATCTCAGAAAACCATATGACTCGGTGCTGCAAAGAACCTTTTTTTTTTTTGTCTAAAAATTCTCTTTACAACGCTGTAAATAGTTCTGCGGTGGCACGAGCCTAAAGAAACATTCTCAGGTACTGTATAGAAATCTTTTGGTTGAGGGTGCAGGAAGCCGACGCGAGGCAGGCTGCACGATGGACTCTGGTGAAGTAAACAGAAGTTGGGAGGATGTGGGGGTCGAGCGAGAATAGCAGGCGGACAGACAGCGTCAGCAACTCTGTACGAGAGCTGACGGACAGATGGAAAAAGAGACAAAAGATGGAGGGAGGGAGGGAGGGACGAGGAACAAGGGATAGAAAGAGAGACGGAGAAAGAAGAGGAGATGGGAAAGAAAAGATGATGCAGGAGTGAGAAAGAGACGAGGCGAGTAAGAGGGTAGAAACAGAGAAGAAGGATGACGAAGAGGGATGAAAGAGAAAAGATGAGCAAGTGAGCGGAATGAGGAGGAAGAGAAAGGAGGCGGGTGGTGGGAGCGGAGGACGACCAAGAGGGAGACGAAAGAGAGACGCAGTAGGAATGCAAGAAGAGGAGGAGGAGGAGGAAGAGGAGGAGGAGGTGTTCTGCTCGGCTGCAACCAAATGAGACGTTTAGTCAGATACCACACAGATGCATTTCCTCTGGCGCTCCTGCTTTTCCTTTTTCTTTCTCCTCTTCCCTCGATCCACAGCGCAGACGGGGGGAGAATCTTCTCCTCCCCTCTCTCTCCTCTCCGATCCTAAACGTATCTATTTACCTCCGATAATGAATTCTGAGCGGTCGGAGGAATCCCTCCTGTTTAAAATCATGTTTCTGGGAGGGGGAAAAAAAAAAAAAAGCTCACTTTGTTTTCTGACTGGCTGCTGCAACATTTTTGACATTTTTGAAGTTCTTTGCACTTTGTAACTCAGCTGGATAATCACATAATCTAGGCTAATGTGACAGGTGACATATAGGTTTAAGGTCATTTGGTGTTCTGTTACATATTTCTGTGTTTTTCGGGCGGCAGAGATGAACGTCTGCGTCCTGATGGGATGCAGAGAAAGGGGAGTTTAAAAAAAGAGGATTATTACTGCAGGATGCACAGAACATTTCTGACTGACAGGACTTCTTCATTGTTACACTAGTGTCCTCAAACTCCCCAGCTGCCGTATCCAACTGGATTCACAGCAATATTAGACTTTGTGAGCAAGTCAAGAAAAGTCACAGTTTGTCCTGAAGATCGTAAAAATACCATTTAGATGTGGCCGTCAACTCGACACGTGAAAAGTATTAAAAAGGTGAAAATCACAATAAATCTTGAGCTGCAGTGAAGCAAACAGACAGTGAATCGGTTCGTGGGTTAGTGTGAGACACACTTGTGGGTTTTTGTGAGCGTTAATCAAGACGGCGTCACTCAAACGACTCTCAGAGTGTAACTCCTCTTCCTCCTTCCTTCCTTTAACCCTTTTATAATCCATCATCTCTGTCCTCATCGTTGGATTTTATTCTTGTTTGAGACATTCCTCAGATTTATCCCAGTGAAAAAGGATTCTCTTTGAGAGAAGCAGCCGCACTTCACCTGGAACGACCTCACCTGCATGGTCACAGGAGAGGTCAGAGGTCGAGCTGAAGGGTGTGACGGGACACGTCCACTCCAACACCACGAGGATGTGAGACAACAAATAACTTGACATAACTTTATAACTGATATAATCAAAGTCAAGCCAGGTGCTTTCGGTTGTTTTTGGTTTGGCTGTTGAAAAGAAAAGGTTCAAACTACAAAAACTCCGAGTCATAATCAGCCAGAATGAGCCTTTATCGTGGCCATGTCTCAGTTTGTAGTCATGGCGCTGTGTCGGAGAGCGTGTTGTGTTTTCTGAGAATAGCTCCTCAGAGCACCTGTTTGTTTTAATGTTATGGACGTGACCCTGATTACTGCTAATTCACGTAATGCCATTAATCCAATTTAGAATAACATACGCACACACACTGAGGTACACAGTCCCCTGAGGCTCATCAACTGACCCTCTCAACCTATTCCTGTCTACAATCAGTGTGTGTGTGTGTCTGTGTGTGTGTGTGTGTGTGTGTACACTGTAAAAGATATTTTATGTCCTGTTGTTTATGACGACACAGATGTTTGTGTGTAACGTGGCTCTGTCGGAGGAGGCTGGAAATAGGCTTAGTGGTAATCAGAGGTTGAGGGGATTGATCAGAGCTATGGAAAAACTAACACACACACACACACACACACACACACACACACACACACACACACACACACACACAGTACAGTACACACTCTCAGAGTCTCTATGGGGTGAGAAATCTTTCGTGGTCTGACTGCAGCAAATGGAGGAGCTCTGTCAACACGGCTGTTTATACGGAGCTGAGTCCTCCGCAGCATGCACACACACACACACACACACCTAAACACTCACGCACACACAACCATAGAACTACACACACAAATACACAATGACACAAAGTTCAGTATGTGAGTCAGAGGCTTATTAAAGAGCAATATGTCATCTGCTCACGCTGAGACCTATTGTGACCTTGACCTCTTGTGTGTATTTGTGTGTGCACTGTCTGTTCACTCACACACACACACACACAGACACACACACACAGCTTTAATGGTTAAATCATAAACAGGTACCACAGAACACACTCTCAGCGGCGCAGAGCTGACAGGTGAGTGTTGAGTGGCAGTGAGTGTGTGATTGAGAGTGTGTGCATGTGTGTGTGTGTGTGTGTGTGTGTGTGTGTGTGTACTCCTAAGGGACCAGAAGTACTTAATGTATTTTAAAAGTTTTCAGAGTGTGTGTTTAAGCTGCGGCTGTGTTTACTGAGCAGGCTGCAGATGGATAGACGGACACTGACATGTTAATGGCTGCCTGTGTGTGTGTGTGTGTGTGTTTGAGTGTGTGTGTGTGTGTGTGTGTGTGTACCAGCTGCGGTGTGTCCTGCAGCAGCGGCAGCAGCGTGGCCTCCAGGATGGCGGTCTGGTCTGGGGTCAGGCCCTGCCACAGCGACATCAGCAGCACCAGCAGGTGCGTGGCGCTCCGCAGGCGGACGAACGCCTCCTCCAGCAGCGCCCGGTTCTCCTCCGCAGCCTCCGCCAGCGCCATCACCTGGAGGAAGGAAGGAAGGAAGGAGGAGTCGGTGAATGTCTCTTCTAAGAATATGAGGTGCCGACCTGGTCTGATCAGGTCCGATACTGCACTTCCAAAGAAAACACTGGATGAGAGGTCGGAGAGTGAGGAAGTAAGTCGGCGAGCTGTTCTTTTGTTTACTGCTGCATGTGCTGCTCACTCGAGATGGAGCACAATTATTCATGCTGTTTGCTGCATGTTCAGTTTAAAGATGAAGACAACAACTCCCATGATTCAACACGACAGCAAGACGTCATCACACTCTGTACGTAACATATTGCATATTTAAACAGCAGAAAACAAGCATCAGTGTGACATTATTGTGTTAAGATTTGGTTTCCAAATGGAGCAATCATGGTGCATTTTTGTTTGGTTTTGTTTTATTTTTATTTTGTTTTTGGTTTGGCCTTTATTGTCTTGTTTTGTTCTGTCGTCAAGACTGTGGTTGTCTCGTCTTGACTGTCCTTCTACACATAATTCTTTTAGTTTTAGAGTAATTTCTTGTTGCATTAGGATTAAATTCACACTCAGATCTCCTGATAGACCACAGGCAGTCACATTTCCAGGCTTTTAAAGTGGAGCTTCCTTGTAACTAAAAAAATAAACTAAGCTAAAGGGCCGAAACAAAGTAGAGTTCAAACAATCTGTTCTCTATACGTCGGCTCTGAAAGCCTCTGCGAGCTCTGATGACTCTCCCTGACACTTGGTTGGCCTCCTCTTAGAAACAGCAGCATTTTCCTGCTCCTATCGCTTGTTTTTCCAAAAAAACAAACAAAAAAAAAAGTTCAGAGACACGGAGAAGAGCAAACAGAAACTGAATACTGGCTTAGAAATGAAAAGGCAGCACAAGTGGAGCTTAAGTTCTTCTTGGTTCCACTAAAGTACACAGCTCAGCACTTGTTGAACAGAGAGTGAGTGAATGCATGAGTGAGGTGACGGGGGGACCAGGTGAACTCTGACCCCCAGCCCAGGGTCAATCCCTCCATCCCTCCATCATTACAACAACAGAGGAGCTGCAGATGAGTGGAGAGGCGCAGACGAGTGATGACAGAGCAAGACGGATGGGGACGAGAACAACAAGAAAGGACAAGCCGGACTACGAGAAACGGGAGATGAGGCGGGAGGAGGAGGAGGAGGAGGAGGAGGAGGAGGGGGAGGAGGAGAGATCAACGGACAGAGAGAGAAAGAAGAGGTGAAAGCAGATCTGGGACTAATGGACGAGTGTGTGTTCAGATAAATGAGTGATCTGCAGGCCTGAGCACCAACGTACGCCAGCCGCTTGTCTGACAAATGGATTCAGAGCTCGCCATTTGATACTGCGAAAACAGAGATGGAGGAGTCTGAAGTGAAATGTGTGTGTCTGCCTGTGTGTGTGTGTGTGTGTGTGTGTGTCAGGGTTAAGCAGCGACTGCCAAAGTAAGCCATTTTGATTTGTGTAACACTAAACGACCAACAGACAGGTACATGAGATCGAGTGCCTCCTCTAAGACTGGCACGCAAAGACGTAAACAGTCCGAGCTGAAACCTCAACTTCACTTCCCCTCGTTTCCGCGGTAACCCCCCCGGCGGTAAAAAGTCCCCGACCCTCCGTCGTGCCCGAGGTCATCTGTGGGTGCCGTGTCACTCACACCTCGTGGGTAAACCACACACACAGACAAACACACACTTACCAGTCAGAGAACACATAATCCTTACAAATGCAGACGTTTGAGGAGCCAGGTACATTTTAGATATTCCGTTTCTTGTCTAATCTCGATTCTAACACCTACCACAATCAAAACTGAAGATGCAGTTTAACTTTAGACTTCCCCTGAAGTCTAAAAGCAATGTCTAAATGTTTTTCCTGCTCTTTATCTCACCTATAGCATTATGCCACTATCAGGCCCAATAACAGAAAAAAACACCAATAAACGCTCTCCTTATTTTTAGGACGATGGCATATAAAATGAAGCACGCTGTCAAAGTAGAGTGTTTCTGAGGGCCAGAAAACTTTATGGGAAAAAGTATTTTCTGTTTTTTCCACTCGATGTCTGCAGATGTTCTGCTCTGGACAGAAAACTTTTGCTGTTGCTAAAGTCGCTGCTAACCACGACTAACCAGCAGCCTCTCGATGAACTCAGCGGAGGCCAGTTAAAGTTTTCATTCATGGACACTCCTGGTGGACAGAACCTGGTAGCTTTGTTACTAAAGAAAGCACATGAAGCTGCTGTTTGCCCGGTTAGCCATGCAGCTATGTTAGCGGTACTATTTGGTTTTAGGGGCCAAACCACCAAAACCATCTTTGCACTGTATCGTCATCAAACGGTCCAACGTCTTTCTCGGAGACTGTGTTCAGCTCTAGTGCATGTTTCAAACACAAAAAATAAATATTTCGAAAAGTTTATACTCGTTAAAGTAATCTACTGAAATACAGCATGTTAGTATTGTTACTGAAACAACATTTTTCAGATGATAATTACCAAAATGTGACTATAAAACAAAGACCTGACCGAGACACTTAAACCCAGAACTCCCAGTTCATGACTTCTTTATATCCTCATGCACAACTTTTAACATGCAACACACACATTCTGACTTCCTCCACCTCTAAACACACACACACACACACATAACCCCAACCACCCTCCCCCCAGGGTCTCTGAAAAAAGTGTGTGTGTGTGTGTGTGTGTGTGTGTGTGTGTGTGTGTGTGTGTGTGGGCATGTGTGTGTGCATGTGTGTGTATTGATAAAAGGCTCCAGGTCCAGTGAAGGGCTCCATTGTTGGCAGCGGCTCGGCTCCACACACACTCTGATTGATGCCAGCTGAGAGAACACAAAGACACATTTAGCCTGGACACACACACACACACACACGAACCAGTGATATAAGAACATGCACATGTGAACCCAAGTGTGCACATGGCATGACACACACATGCAAAGGTACACACACACACAGATGTACAATAGATATGAAGACACACATGAAGCAGAGAACACACACAGAAAGAAATACAACACACAATGCTTTTAACACACACACACACACAAACACACACACACACACACACACACACACACACACACACACACACACACACACACACACAGTAGCTGTTGGCTGTATGTCACCAGCTGAACTGCCGTTGACCTTAAACAACCTGCAGTTTAGGCTTCTGGGGTGTCGACATCCCGGCGCGTCCGCAATAAAGGCAGGACT
>JARJLU010009264.1:0-71447 GCA_030272975.1 Sparidentex hasta | reverse complement strand
AGGGTGGAGGAGAGGGACAGAGGGTGGAGGAGAGGGAGAGGGTGGAGGACACAGCTGCAGTCAGTGTGTGTCAGATGTTCATGATTTCAACATGAAAGTAACTTTTTACTCGAGCAACATTTTGAGGTTCTTTACTGGAATATTCTCATTGAATGACTGAAATCAACATCACATCCTCGTCAATACAAGTGAGGAGAAACTTTCATATTGAGGAAAATAAACTTTTTAGTAGGACAGAATATCAGATACAAGTAAATTAAATAATATATCTGACATCTTATACTTAAAACGTTTTACTCTACTTTTTATTTGACAGCTGCATTCACAAGTTGTTTAATATATTGAGGTTTACATACAGAAAAAAATATTATTTTATAACACATAATGCTTTTTTACGGGTTAAACTAACACTGCATGGTATAGAATTAACATAACATCAATTATATATACCATATTTCAATAATTATTTCACTTTTAACAAACAGTAAAAAGGTTATTAAAGGTGCACTTTGCACTCAGACGGGTAATATTTACTTTATTTGTAAGGTGATTATACAAACTAAGAAGTACACATTAGTTTTTAAAATAAAAATAAGGTCCCAGAAGCTAGAAAGGTGGCAGGGTCCGCCACACGTAAACAAAGTAATAACAGTATGAAACTGTGTCGTCCTTCAGTTTGTTCATTCAGTCTCACAAAAAAAAAAAAAAAAACTGCAACTGATGTTTATCAAACTTTGTAGCGGTGAATAAAAGCTGTTTATCTCTAAACATCATGCGGATGTTTATTATGAAGTCACAACTAATTTACGACGGTATTTCATTGATAGTTATCGGTGAGAAAACTATCAGGCTGACTGAAGTTTAATTAACATATTAATGATGGTTATTATAAAGAGTTATCCAGTTTATAAACACTCTGATCTGGTGATCGCTCTTTTCTTGATAACGACAACATTAATAATTATAAAGGTAATGATAATAACACAGGAAGAGGCAAATCTGCATAAAGTGTAGTGGTACTTTAACAATCACCATCATCATCATCATCATCATCATCATCATCATCATCATCTATTCACTCGAGTGTTGCACTTCAGGATCATTTTTAAGGTTCTTGTATTACCAACCAGACGAAGAGGCCTCAGACGTCACAGAGGCCGGGGATCAGTGTTCGTTTAATCCAAAAATGACCAACAATCTTGAATATTTACAGTTTATGTGTTTAAATATCTCACCAGATATCACTGCCTGTGACATCTTCAGCCTCACTGATACAACAGAGCTGAGTTATAATCTCATAATAACATCCTGGGAGAGAGACAGCCAACATCTCAGGCAGAGATATTTTATTACAGATTAAGTTACTTTGGAGATACAGTAGTTTTAATTAGCTTGTTGCTTACATGCATCATTAAAAATCACAAGCGTCAAACTGATTTTATATATAAAAGCGCCAAATCGCAACAACAGACTTCACTATTAACTCATGTCATCATGATTCACAAAAGGTTCCTGTGATTGCTGAAAGAAAGAATTAATAATCAAAATAATCCAACGTCCTTTAGGTGAGAAATAAAGCTAAATGTAGCAGCATGTTCACGAGTACCTGAGTAAATCTATAAAGGTTTATGAGCACAAGTTGTTCTGATGACAAAATCAAAAACACACCGACCCCTTGTGACGAATAACTACAAAAGAGGACGTAAATAAAAACTTGTGCTGTAGACAATAATGGGTTAATAATACAAGAATACAAGAAGAAGGAGAAGAAGAAGAAATATTAAAATCAAAGGCAGTTTCTCCTCATTCATTTTCATTCTCAGTCTCATACATAAACTGGGATTGAAAATAAAATAAATAAACCAAATAAAACTTGCGGGACTCGATCGCTCTCCTCCAGCGGGGGGCGCTGCTCCACTGGGCCTCGCTCTGCTGTCAGGCCCTGCTAACTTTGATTAAGGTTTAAATTGGCTGAATTTAATGAACGTTGCCTAATTAGGCAGGATAACAGCTTTAATTGATAAGTAATTATCTGCCACAAATTGTTATTAATTCTCCGGCTCTGTCTTATAGTGTACCGACTCTCCTCTTCTCCTCCCTCCCTCCTCTTCTCCTCCTCCTCCTCCTCCCCCCTGCAACATTTTGTATTTATGTAAACAAGCAGTAGTAAACAATTAGACATATGTTGGGATGGGATATTCCAGAGGGTATCATCAGGCTGTGCTTGGACTGGCAGTTTATCTGGAATTATTTCACTCACTGACTGATATCTTTGAGCATTAATTGCTTTAAACTGTTCTGTCATTTTGGCCGCGTGCCACCGACCGCATGCTGCCACGACTGCTACACACACACACACACACACACACACACACACACAACACAACACACAAAAATAAAAGGCTGCAAGAAAATAGCTCCAAAAGTGGTTGTTTGACTAATTAAGAGAAGCAAAACGATAATTACAGACTAAAAGAGAGAGTGCTTTGAGTGCTTTAATTAGTCAGTAAGTAGTAATTGTGTTATAATCCGGCAGACAGAGTATCTACGTTATAACCTCGGTGATTACGCACCATCAGTTTCACTGTGTTACTTAAGTCTGTCTTTAATTCACACGTATATATATCGTGTAGTGACAACGTAGTATCATCCTGATGTTTAACCTTAATGTACGTGACGTGTGTGAACGTCTCAGCTGTGTGACAGATTCTTCTATGAGCGGAAAACTGTGGAAAATCGTCCTGACAGCATTTTTAAAAAACTACAAATCAATTCCCGACGTAAATCTGAACAAATACATCCATCAGGTTTCACTGTGGATGAAAAAATATCAGGATTGCTGCAGCATCAGAGCTCCGAAAAGTGAAGCTTTAAGTGAATCTTCCGTGTTACGTCACATTCTGACATCGATACTTCTCCACTGGCGAGCGGAACAAGCTGCTGCTAACGTGAGTTCTTCAAAAACTTTCTTTTCAGTAAACTCTCTGTACACAATGTTCTCATTGCTGGTGTTCATGTGTAGAGACCCTGGTGATGCTACCAGCAAAGTTTCATGTTGTGTCGAGTCTTCTTAGTGTTTTAAAAATAGAGATTTTGATGCTATCGTTAAAGTGCCCCATGCACTCCCATTGAAAATGAGTCTGACCCGAAAATGAAAATACGGTAAATCTTTAAAGTGCCTCTTTCGTTGTAATTATGCTTTTACATGAAGGTTTGACTCATATACATTCGCAAAAAGACCCTCGGTTGCATTTTGGCGAGAGTTCCGCTTTAAGTAACATGCAGAGAAACAGTCCAACTTAAAAAAAAGTGGTGATTAAAACCATCCGAACACTTTTCCTTCCCGTCCTCTGCAGCGTTACTCTGCATGATAACAAACAGCACAAACACACAGCGAGTGATGCAGGGATGCAGGATGTGTCTGGAAACTCACTGACAAACTCAAAATGATGAGGCTGCAGGAAGATTTATCTCTACATGTGCGCTGACCAGAGTGAAGCCGCTGCTGTCCCACCTGACTGAGCTGTGTTCACGTACACCTGCTCAGATTTAGTGCAAAGAATGTGTCAGGGATTATGTTAATCTACCAGGTTGGCCACAGTATAGGTGAACTCCATGAACAGCTGAATGTGCTAAATGTTTGCAGTGTGCTGAACATTTTCTGCAAACCACAGTTATGTTCAAACTTCACATTTCTTTAGGTTCACATTTCAACTCACCACACTTCGCTTGTGCTCTGGTAAAATGTCCCGACATCTGGTTAAACATACCCAGCGATGCGACACCTACAAATGTTGGAACGCAGCCTGGTTTAGCATCTGTAACTCCACAGACATCCCTCCTCTCTGCATGAAAGTCACCAAATATACATGTAATGCGAACATGATCCGACACGTAGAAACGTCACAATGATGCGTACAAACTAGAACAAATCTGTGGTTTGCAGGAATCTAAACTGCCAACACTTTATTATGTCAGCTGGGCCTCTGAAGCCCAACTGAGTGAGAAAGTTAGTGTTTTATATATTTAATCTGAAGCCTGATTGTGTCTATTTGAGAAACATTTACATAGCTGGTACCTGTGAGCGTTTTATAAGGACGAGCGATGACGTCACTGACACTAACTTTTTCCGCTCTGCCCAGTAAATTATGGACAAACTGATTAAACGGCTGCCACCGCAGCGTGAAAACGACCAGAAAGTAAAATGGTTCACTGATGATCCAACTTTGTGGATTTTAACATTTCTTTATCCAGTGTTGTGTGCAGAGACTGAGCTGATTAATTAGGTGTCAGATTAAAGAGCACAGATAGAAGTCCTAATGATGTATTAACACTTCTCTTTCAGGAATCATTGTGATTCAGCAGAGCAGGTCAGGAAGTCGTACCTGTGCAAAAATATCCTCAGATATGATATAACAGGTCTTTTTTTTAAGGGTGTTGTGGGTTTAGAGTTTGCTTCTGTATTAGGAAATGATCGTTACTTTTAATAACTGTGATCATTGTGCTGTGTTCAGGCTCCTCAAGCTGCCAGTTATCCACATTCTTTACAAATATTTTATAATCTTCTTGTAGCGTTCTTGTGTCTGAACAGGGCCGGATCAAAAAAGCTACATCACACTGGGCCGACTTTATTTTACGGGCCCCTCCTTTAATGAATATTTTTATATTTGCTGAAAAAACAAAATGACTAAACTGCTGCAGAGCTTCTTTAAATTATTTAGGTATATTTTCATGTGTTGGTTTTCATACACAACTGTTAAATCGTGGATTTATCAGGAGAGCAGAGCCACGAATTATACATTTAATTTATACGCATTTTCATTTTCAGTTTAATTTGCCTTCACTCTTTCAGATTTACACATTTAAATGGAAATTGACATTTACAGAACCACAGTAATACTTGTGCCTGAACACTGAAGTGACCACTGTGTACGTTTGAATAAAAATAAATGATTAAATAGATATTCAAAAAGCTTTTACATAATGTTTTGGAGATTTAAAGGCACATTATGTAGTTGTGAGGAAGAAATTAGCTGATTTATTGCCTCAACAAATAAAATAAACAAACTCTTCATTTTGGTTAACAATAATAAACTAACCAACCTTCAAGAACAACACAGTTTCAGACGGTTTCACGTTGTTTATATGTGGCGGACCCTGCCACCTTTCTAGCTTCCAACAGCGTTCTGGACCTAATTTTCCTCTGAGATCAGCTTGTTTATTCATTTATGGAAAAAAATAAACACATCTGAGTTTGTATAATTACCTCATCAGTCCTGTAAATATTACAAACACATATCTACCCTGAAGATTTCCCAGCAAGCACAAAGAAACGGAAATGTATCAACTTCTGCTTGTTTCAGGCAAAACTTATAATTGTTTTAAAATGGAACGATGCTACAGAACTGAACACTAGTTAATGGATTAAAACGCCTTTCTTACATTTTATGAATGACTTGTCGATATAAGATGCCTGTGATTAGATAATTGTGCTTTTATTCTCCGTCTGGTGAAGCTGTAAATTATAACTTGGTTGTAAGAGATGATTTAATCATTTGTTTGTTGTTTATTTAGCTTTTCCCCCCTTTAATTATATTTCTTATTCATAGATTGCTTTAATAATGACTCATAATAATGTCATTAAATAATGACTTTGAATTTTTACGCAGTGAGCCTTCAAGATATTTTAAATGTTGCTTTTTTAAATATCTAAAACGTGATCTGAACTTTATCTGACGTGTATGCAGATGACGCTCTTTTCGCTGCTCTCTTGTCCCCCTAGTGGTCGGAGGCCATATCACTCCTGTCCAGGGTCTGAAGACAGACGGCGTTGTACTCCGTCCACATTATAAATCCTCCTGAGCTGATTTGTGATCTGTGATTGTTTTTGAGGGGCCACATTAATAAAGCGCCCTGACTTGAACCGCGTGATCCAGATGTTTTAATGAACGCCATATTTACATGAGATTAAACATTATTTGACTATATCATGAAATGTTGTAAATTGAAATCGCGAGTGTCTGCGGATGCGAGGACCCTGCTGAGTTGAGAAAACAAAACATGCACCAAAGTAAACACCTTTGTTTTCAGGCGGCGCCGGGCCTCTCATGTCGGCGCACACGGGCCCACTCTGACTAAGCTATTCATTAGAGTGATTTAAATGAGATGCGCGTGAACTTGCTTCCTAATTAAAACATCTTTCCTCGTTTACAGAGCGGCTTTAAGCTGAGCTCTTTGTGGGGGAGGGAGGAGGCGACTCTCTCCTCCTTCTCCCTCCACCCCTCCACCCGGCAGATGGTTTTGTCGGGCTCCAGTAGCCAGCCAGTGGCCGAGTGGGCCGATCCGTTCTTCCTGCGTGCCCATCAGATCTGAGCATTTTGTTTTAACGCCCCTCCTCCTCCGCAGATGATTAAAAGATGAGGAGAGGAGTATTGATTGGCCCCCGCTAAAATGTATATGCAAATACCTCGAGCCGGTGCGTGAAAAATTGGCGCCACCGTTTCTCAAATGATATCATTACTATATTTTGAAAATGTTAATTTGCATAGCGGATTTCCCTGTGGGGAAGGGGGGTTAATTAGGTCTATTTCTGTGCGGCTTGTGCCAAGACAGCCAAGGAAAAAGAAAGAAGAGGGGGAGGAAGGATGGAGAGAGGGAGGGAGGGAGGGGGGAGATCCGAGTGGCTGATAACAATTAAAATGGCATTTTGGACTCTTTCAAGCATTGAAGATTTTTAGGCGTATCAGGCACGTTTTAGGAAAGAAAAAAAAAAGGTGATAAGTCACTTTTAATTGAAATGGAATTATTGCGCCAGAGGAAGTTCTTTTTTTGCAACACTCACTTTAAATATACACATGGAGACGTTGAAGGACTTTAATCTATCATACAAGTAATGAATTAAAGAACTTTAAATCAATCACAATTTGCAATTTCTTTCTTTTTTTTTTTCTTTTCTTTTTCCTCCCACTGTTCTATCAGAGGCGTGATTACGCTCATAATTAGATGGAGGGAAAAAAGTTTCTAATTGCGTGGAGAGAAGGAGCTGAGACACACTCGCCTGGAAATGGCTTCTTTCCTTTTTTTTTTATTCTAAATTATCAAAGCTCCCATTATGTGTCAGGATTTGTGGGGTAAAAAGGAGGGGAAAGAAAAAAAACAAAACATCAATACATTAAATCCCTTTACTTTTAATTGGAATCGCATCCTTTCCTGGTTTTAATGCTGCACAAAGCAGCACTGCAGGATCCAACAAAAAAAAAAAAAGCTTCCAACAATTAATTTAGATTAGACTCTTAATTATCAGCCAATCGCCTAAATAATGACTGACTTCATTTCAGATGGTTAAAAATTAACTTGTACCAGTAATTGAGTAATTAACTCTCCACTGCTTCACCTTAGTTTGCTAATTAAAAAATAAATATGACTTGATTCCTCCTCTCAAGAGGCACGTGGAGGGTTCTGTGTGCTCAGAAGAGGTTTTTATTCTTCTGTGGACTAACCTACATGGTCAGAGTTTATAAAAAGGAGAGTTTTCTTGGAGCTAATTTCCTGTTTGGTAACGTAAACGTGACTGCAGGGAGCTTAAATGCTTGATTGTGAAAAACACGTATGCACATAACCTCAGGTGAAGTGTAGGCCGCCTTGTTTCTGGACACGCTAAAGAAACACACATGAAATGTGCGTTTAAAAATAATTTAATTCAAATACATTAAACCGTATATATACTCCCAAACCTCGTCTCAAATTAACCCTGGTTAGAAAATTTGGATGAATGGCCTGAGTTTTGTTCTATTTTTGGGGCGCTTATTTGCCAATGTGTGGTCACGAGCTTTGATTCTTTTGGACGTATAGGGGATATAAATGGAGTCTGGTTGGTGGTGGCGGTCTATAAATATGAGGGAGGTGGGGTCGGGACTGGAATGTTTCTGGACTGGCAGGGAAAAAAAACAAAAAAATGGGGAGAGGTAGTAAAAGATTAAAACTCGTTCCTCCCTCTACATCCAAACTTCTGGTGATTTGAGGCAACAATGTGAGACTGCTGCACTGCACAGCTCCTCCATGAAGCCCCTCAATGATTCACCTGCATCAAGCTGTGGCCTGACGTGATGCAGGGACATAACAGGTAAATGAGTGTCAGCTGGCACAATCAATAATCTAACAGGAGGGAGAGTCTACAGCCATGTTAGCAGCTCTTTGAGGCAACACGATGCTCAGCTATTTTGCTTGAAGTGCAGCTGAGACTGATGGGAATGACATTATTGTTTAAGTGTCTAAGACATATTTTAGTTTTGGCCTGATGCTGGTGTGAGGCGACAAGTTGAAGCTGCTACAAGGAGCTCTCAGTTGTTGTTGATTCTGGCGCCCCCTGTGGACAGAAGCAGTATGAGCACCATCGTAAAGATCTTTATCTGGCTATCACAGTGCTTTTTGTCTCAGAAGCAAGTAAAATAAGACAGAGGTAATCTTTACAGGATTCATCCTGACTCTGTAATAATAATAACGTTTTACTGCCGTACCACCTGACTTCCTCATCAGAATGTATTTCTAATGTTATTATCTTTTCAGCCTGGACAAGTTGGAACTTAGACCAATATAAACAGTATAGACATACCCGACATTCTTGCTGATGGTGTTATTTTACGATGGCCCTGAGAGCTCACAGCACTGCAGCTGAAGAAAACACATGCAAAAAGACTAAACACAAAGCATTTAGAAAACGTGCAGCAAAGACCACAACACAATAGAAAAAAGTGATGCAAATATACCACAACACAACATAAGTGTTTCCAGAGGACTCTTAAAAGTGATGCACACATCTGGACACGTCAACAACAAGCGTGTCCGGACGTGTGAATCACTTGATGTTTTGTTCCTTTGCCTGTGTTTGTCTTTTTGCATGTGTTTTCATTGAATTGAGCCTGTTTCATAACCAGTTAAAAGTTGTTTGTAGGACATCGAAAGAGACGATTTGGCAATATATTCTAGTTTATGGGGAACGTGAAGATTTCATACTAGTCGAGAAAAGGTCATGGGGTCACCACAGTCATTAGGATACATCATCTGGAGACCATGACTGTCTGTGGCAACACATCCAGTAGTTGCTGAGATATTTCCATCCGCAGCTGAATGAGGTGAACAACAGGCCGATGAACAAAAAGATCTCTAGTGGCCCACGTAAAAACTTTTACCAAATGTCTATCAAATTTCTGACGTTCTGTCACCAACTTCAGTTTTTTCAGGGTTTCACATTTCTAACTCGGCATCCAGGCAGTTACTTATCTTAATGCTCTACGCGTACGGTGGCTATTAATAAGTTATTGGATGAACAAAGCATCTAGCTCATACTGTAGTCTAGTTTGTGCTGACACAATGGCAGCTGGCTGATAATCATCACTACATATCCTGAGCCCAGGTTACGTTCTTAGTCTGGTTCAGCATTATAACGTATCCTCAGTGTTCAGGAGATTCCTGCAGAGAGACAAGATTAACGTTTCAAAAGACATCTGACAAATTGAGGGAGGTTCAGGGCCAAAATCAGACACTTCTGATTCTGTGAGTCCTCAACTTCAAGGGACAATATTAAAATCAGCACTTATTTCAATATTACAGTGAATGAAGTCAAGGAACAATAACTAAAATGATCTAAAACTGATTGAGACAAGTCAAAGATGCACACGTTACTGAGATACAAACAGCCAAACAAGCTTGTTGTTCTCAAACATGTGGTCAAAAATCACCTGGTGGTCAAATGTGTAACAAGATTCAACCTCACAGCTGCTAAACTCATGTGCTGTGACAGGCTGCAGCAAGGTCAGCACGTTCAAATGCACTGGAGCGCCCCCTTCAGGTTGTTTTCATCTTGTCTGAATTGTGTATTTAACCCCTGCAAGACCTCCAGTATGTTAGTCAGGAATATCTTGTTTTTTTTAATATTAAGATTCATGTAGTGAGACACAATATAAGAGGGTACTGAGGAGGTTTCAGCTGCGTGACACACTCAACGGTCAGATTATGGATCAAGAAAATACCTGATTTCATTCAGACGTTCAGACGCTCTGATTGGTCTTCATTTAGGGATTCCCTGTAACTCCTCAGCGCCTCTGACTGTATTTTTACAAAACTAAAACAATATAAGTGAGAGTCACAATAGGCTAGAAACACATCACGAGCGATCGCCTCTGTAAGAGCGAGTGTTTCGTCTTGTTTTGTGTGGGATTGATTGTGTTGCCTGCACAGAAAGATGAGAGAGGGGAGAAAGGCTGCAGGCGGGGCGAGCCAAACCCTGGCCTGCATGTGAGTCGCCCATCTTATTATCAAATTAATTAAAGCTAGCATCTGACAATGTCACTCGTGCCCAGCAAAAAAAAAAAAAAAAAAAGGAAAAAAAGAAAAGAAAAAAAGGAGGAGGAAGGAAGAAAAGCGAATTTAAATGCTGCGGTCTCTTAGGACCTCATGTCAAGGGCTGCTTTTCATCGAGCGCTGCATGTGTTTGGCTCGCATAGTCACTGGGAAAGTGGAGGGAGAGGAAGGAGGGTGGAAAGGCTTTTTTTTTATTTTTTTTTGTTAGAAAAAGGAGCTTTTATAAGCAAATGACATGAAGGCGTTGGGTTTTTGATGTTCAAAAATGGCAGCAGGATAATAAATACACATCAGAAAGAGCAGCAGAGAAATATAAAAAAAAAAGGGGGGGATAGAGGGAGCAGAGGAGGGAGATAGAGACGGGGTGACATCAAAAGCGCCTCTCAAGCCGTTCAAAGTTGCACTAAGATCGGGGGAGACGGGGGTTTTATAACAGCCCGACGACCAGCCGACATTAAAGAGTCCATTTAAAAAACTAGACATTGAAATGCAGAAAAGCCCGCTCGTGTGTGGACTCGGGGTCAAGTAACCGAGGGATTATATGGTTCTTCATAATAATATTAATTAAACAATTTACATGCTAATAAGGTAACAATTATCGGAGCTTCTGGTGAAAGATTCAGGTTATTACAACACGCCAATCCCAGGGCTACGGGTCACAGGCAGAACAGCAGAGAGAAATCTCAACTCAAATTAACATTCTGTCAGCCCCAGAAATTGGATAAATAAAGTCGAATTAATTCACAGTAATGGAAGAGGGAGGGAGGGAGGGAGGGAGGAGGAGAGAGGGGGGGGGGGGAGGCACTTATTCAACCAGCTCTGATTACCATTCAGTATTCACCAGCACGCGGGTGGCTTTCTGTCAAGAAATTTAACACAAAATGAAGCAGTCACCGCCTCGGGCAAGATTTGGCCCCTGCGACACCGTTTACAATTTATATGTATAATCTCTCCCTCGCTCTCCCTCCATCGCCTCCCCCAAAGATGTCCACCTGGACGGCCCGGTTGCTGCTGCCCTGTGCCGTGATTGTGAATTTTCAAAACCTTTCTTTCTTTTTTTTTTTTTTCCACCGCACACTTCAATTCGAGCACCGTTTCCCCTGCATTAGACGAGACCCTTAACTCGATAGGATAACTCGAACATTTTTAATTGCAGTTATCTTCTCTATCTCTCTCTCTTTTTTTTTTCTTTTTGTTGTAATCTCCACCAGACAGACACTATGTGCATTTCTACATGCTCTCATCAGTTTTGCTAAAATGTTGTTTTTATGTTTCGTTGGCCAAAGCTGTGTCCATTTAAATTTCACCTCATGCTATTATTAGTTCCTCAGTTGAATTTTCAGCTGCTCAGTCGGTCCAACAATTTGGCACAATATGAAATATGTCAACATTTATCTTGTACTACACATTCATGGTCTCCAGATGATACATCCTACATTCATTTTGTAAATGTCTTACTTTTCTTTTAGCGCCTCCACTTGGTTGATGTTTATTGTTATTACCTTGACAACTACTGGAGGGATTTTCAGGAAATTCACACCCACATTTTTCAAATTTCGGTCCTATTTTAACAAGTTCTGGTGTGTGAATGATTCATACTTACCGAACGTTTTGTTCCAGTTGATTACCTCAGCTGGCAGCGACAACACAGCCAATGTAAAAAGTGCTTGTTTTAGCCTTTAAGAGAGTAAACATGGTCAACATTACACCTGTCAACATACCTGTCAAGTATCAGCATGTTAGCACGGTGTTGACATGAAGCGTTCAACAGGACTTCCTCATAAATCCTTGTTCCACAAGTTACCTCTGGTTCGGTTCAGGATTCTTTTAACCAGCTCATGTTTCAATCTGTCACGTCCGGAACCATTATAATCAAGGATGCTTGATTTATAGAGAGAAAAGAGGTTAAAAAAAAAAAGTAGCAGGATGAGAGATCGCCTTGATCACCTGCGAGATTTCACCTCATCTTCTCCGACCACTGACACAACCACCATGTTTCCCTCTTCGGGTCAAAGGAATTCTGCTAATCTGCTGCTTTTGGTTCCAGCTGCCGACATGTTTTGGGTTCGGAACCAATTCATTTTTGTATTGAAATGTTCAACCGTGGTGTAAAAAAGGCTTATCACTCATTTCACTGCACAACCCTGGTTAGTGGAATGACAAACCTCGAGCAGCTAGCGTGGATCTGGACCCTCAACACACCTGTAAACACGCACATCTCCCAGAACTCAAACTCAGGTTTTGAGAACCCAAAATATTTAACTGGTTGATTTAATTTCATTTAAACTACCGCGCACACTTACGTCAGTGACCTCCAGCCACGATCAAGAGGGAGGAGCATTTTTCCACCTTCGGTTTTTAAAAAGTAAACACCTCTTAAAATAAAAAGACAATGCATACTAATGACGCATGTGTTTTTCTGAAACTGTATAGTTTTAAAATTATAGGAAATGTTCTGTCCAGTCCATCTTTAATGAGGAGGAGCGTTAATTTGCTACAAGCCTACAAACCCTTTGAGAAGCAGCCATACAATGACTCAGGTGATTATAGTATCTGTGGGTTTTCCCGTCCTGTGAGGACCATTTCATCTCTTTCAAATCGAAATTCTTTGAAATTATTAATGAGGGTTCTTGAAAACTGAACCCGTTCGCTCTCAGATACGATTTCCTGCTCTTCTTTTGAGATCATTCTGGAGGAAATCTTACATTTCAGTGTCTATTTTTGGTGAGTACGAAAAGAAAACGTCCAAAGTAAACTGCTAAATAAACTTAAATGCTCAATAACGACTGTGTTATTACATTTCTGGACTTAAAACGCACCAGGACTCATTAACTCCATTTCACTCGTGTGTGTATTTTTTGTTGCTATTCATTCGCCGCAGAGCCGTCATGCCTTTTAAGGCTTTGTGTCCATTATGTGGTTGATCTTATTCAAAGCAGATCATCATTCGGGGAAGAGGCAAGAACACTTAAAGGAACACAAACCTGAATTCAGACGTTATTAACCTCGAGTGGCTCTAATAAAGCTGGAGCGAGCTGAGAGGCGGCTCGGCTAACAGGAGAGCTCCATCGACAGAAACGTGTGAGAGGAATCTGACCTGTACGTCCGCTCGGCGTTTCTGTGTTTATCGTACGAACCCTGTGTTTGACGTAACGCGGTGTTTAACACTGTCGGCCTCTTATTAAAACTCATCCTCACTCAGTCACAACAACTCTTGACTGGAACAATCAGCTTGAAAATGGAGGTTTTCATGTTTGCAAACCTGCGCGACATAAACGTAACCTATTCTAATTGCAGAGCTTCAACTGAGGCTATAAGTTATAATTGTATGTATATAGTCAATCAGTTATTCCAGGTAGTGTGTGAATAAACATGTAATTAGAGTGCATGTTTACACATAAATATAAAAAGCAGCAGATTAATATACTTATTAATCACGGCAGGGTTAGAGAAAATGTGAAACAAGTGTCACTTGAATGGTTTCTGCTTTATATATTATAATATATATCATAAGAATATGTTTTTCTCTCGTTCCTGCAGCTGAATGTAAAATGATGTATGTGCAGAGTTTGATACTTGAAAAGCTGTTTTCACATTAATCCGTTTTCTCTGTGCTCACTAACAATCTGATTTTCAAGAGGCGGGACTACGAGCATGATTTGTGACATCACAAAGATGTCCGACAGAAAAACAAAGACACTGTGTATTTACAGTGGAACACCGTGGGACCTTATTCTGGAAAATATGTGCACATATAACTTTTTGATCCCGCTTAAATTGTTACATAAATCACACACAATGTTTTTCAGTTGAAAAGATCATTTTGCTAAGTCAAGAAAGTCGCAGTTTGTCATAAAATTAACACAATACAAGACGTAATTATAGACTACACAACCGACGGTTTCTTTAGTGACGTCGTCTTGTTGAACAGTCACCAAAACCCATAACTTAAA
This sequence comes from Sparidentex hasta, assembly GCA_030272975.1. Lineage (NCBI taxonomy): Eukaryota > Metazoa > Chordata > Actinopteri > Spariformes > Sparidae > Sparidentex > Sparidentex hasta. The sequence continues at coordinate 57,135 of JARJLU010009264.1, read as the reverse complement.
CATCATAGAGCTGCTCACTATGAACAGATTTATTGTGACTTTCACCTTTAATGAAACATTTTCTGTGCCGAGGCGGCGGCCATGTTGGTGTTGGTGACGGTTGGTTCACTGAGCGGTTTAACACAAAACCAGATTTTACTATCTTTACAACAAATAGCGACGTTATGGACTTGAAAAATTATTGTTTTAATTCACAAACATCATCCGTGTGACTCGTCGCACAATTCATTCGACTGACGTCTGTAAAAAAATTGGTCCCATGAGGTCCATCGGAAGTGTGACGTGGAGACACACATTTATTAGACTCATTAGACCGTGAAGTAAGAAACATGATGTGTTCAGAGGTTAAACTTGTTAAGTTATCAAATATTTGCATTTTCAAATATTGTGGAATTTTCATGAGGGAGAAGGAATATCTGGCGTTTTAGGGATTTTTATTTATATGTGCATAAATACAGTGAGGTGGAGATCTTTAACTGTTTGTTCCTTATTTTAACCCAATCGCCAGAATAAATGTATGTATATATAATGCATTGTATGTTACTACAACAACCGCGGATAAGTAAAAACTTTGTGTTTGCTTAAAACAAATGTTGTTATTTCTCTTTGTGTTCATTCTCTGGTTAGGTTTAGGCTCAAAAACCAGGTGGTTGGGTTTAGGAAAACATCATGGTCTGGATTGAAATAGCTGTTTTTACATATAGACGTATCTGAAATGTTAATTTTGACATTTTATTCTGGGGATTGAGCTGTTAATTTCTCTGAACAATCTTGAAATAACTTTTTTGTCGCCACAACAAAGACTGGTGTTGTCAAGACTTCCTGTCAAAAACATCAGATTGTTTTGTTGCAGAAAACGCGTCTGGAAATTGTCCCGAATTGTCCATAAAAATGTCCAGTTGACTTGTTGATGAACACGTACGTACTGATGTATCCGAAACATTAATGCTGATATTTTATTCTGGGGCCCGAGCTGTTAATTTCTCTGAACAATCTCCCTGACTCAATGTAAAAATTCACTCAGCGTATGTAGAATAACTTAAAATCATTATTGCTGGATTAGTAAAATATTTATTCATCAGCATTAATATACTTAAAGAATATTTTCAGTTAATTTGCACTGCTGCTCTCTGCTTCCATCTGTTGGTATAGAGGAACTTGAAGGAAAAGCACCAAAACTGAGACTGTTTAAATAAACGGTCTCATAATTGATATCCTGTATTTGCTGTCATTTTTATTTTGTTTGTTTTAAAAGGAAACATGTTTTATTATCAATAAAAACACCTCCAACATTGGTAGTTTTATTTTAGTGCGCATATATTTTATTTCCATAAGTAACCTTATTTGAGGAAACCTGCTCCTGCTCATGATAATGGACCACAGAGTGAAAAGCTTGATAAACTGGATCCCTCTGATGTTGTGCTGTATCGATACACGCGCACTTTAATGGTGGCTGTATTGACTTCCTGGGATAAAAGACATGGAAAAAAAAAACATCATGTACGAACTAACTCCGGCCGTCATTTACAACTAAACAGGAGTGTAAGCTGCTCAGGTGAAAAATCGAGATAATGGTGCGGAGTTTGTCGCACAGTGGATATGTTGCGTGTGTGTGTGTATGTGCGTGTGTGTGTGGAGGTGGTGGGGGTGCCTGTGAGATGGAGAGAGGCTTGTAGTTTAAAATGCGATGTGACAGCTCAGGAAAAGGAGGGGGGGGATGATAAAGGCGCTGTTATTGGATCAATCTGGCCCCGAATGCCCCTGTAAAACACTTACACACGCGGTGCGGGAGCGCGCACGCATGCACGCACGCACGCACAAGGCACGCACGAGTGCGAGACGGAGAGAAAGTTGGAGGAAAACGTGTTTCCTTACTAGAAAAAAAAATTATAATAATAAAAAATGAAGCTCGCGGGTTTTATTGGTGGGATTTTTAATGGAGTCACGCGCCGCTCGAGCCTCGTCCTCGTTGTTTTGACAGGGCTGAATTAAAGGAGCGCGCGAGGTGTAATTAGCGATCGATCCGGATAGACTCTCTCTCTCTCTCTCTCTCTCTCTCCCGTTACTCCATTAACCGCGCCTCTGACGTCACGGGGCGATTAACGTTTCTTATTGGTCCCGCGAGCAGATGGAGGAGTCCTAATGAGCTGGCTCGCGGACGGAAGGAGCAGGGTTGACATCTCGGCTGGACCGTAAACGTGAATACCTCGCGCAGCCCCGCTCTCCTCTCTCCGCCGCCGCACACACACACCGTACCGTGGCCGCGAGAGACGACCGTCTGCCTGGGTTCCCTTCTTTCCCCCATCCGCCGTCACCTCCTCCTCCTCCTCCTCCTCCTCCTCTTCGTCCTTCTCTTCCTCCTCTCCCTGACTTTTGTTTCTGTGACTGCATGTTCAGCCACACTGCCTCCCTCTGCATCTTCACTTCGGCCCCGCCGCAGCCCGGGCGAGCATGGACAGTCGGGTACTCGAGCATCCTCACGCCCAGTTCGGAGGCTCCTTGGGCGGGCTGGTGGGCTTCCCGTACCCGCTCGGTCCCCATCACCACCACCACCACCATCACCAGCACGTCTACGAGCTCGCCAGCGGGCACCAGCTGCAGTCCTCGGCCGCAGTCCCCTTCTCTATAGACGGATTACTTAACGGCTCCTGCTCGGCCTCGGTGGTCAGCTCCAACCCGCTGCTGTCGCCCGACAGCCAGCAGTTCAAACTCTCAGGTAGGCCCGGCTCTTCACCGCTGTCGGCTCATCAACACACCTGTGTGGAAACAATGCATTGTTATAGACACTGTAGTAGTAAAAGTGGATCGTTTTATGGCCAAATAACACAAATATTTAGGTTTTTTTAAGGCTAAATTGAACTGTTTTGAGGAGAGACTTGGAACGAGAAAGTCAGTTTAAAGAGAAAACATCGTTGTTTAAAAGTTTGAGAGCTCAGTGAATTTAATAAGAAATGTAGGAAAAGTTGATGTGCAGGCTGATTTATTAAAAATGTTACTGCATCAGCTGACTGTATGTTAAAAATACAGGGAAGAATGATCTATTATTTCGATAAAATGTATGTTAGCTGCTGATTGTTGGAAGGCAGCAAATAACAAAACTGCATTTATCAAATATTTTAACTTCCTTTAAAATGTTTAATATCAAACAAGACACGAAAGTTTATTTTAGGCCTAAATGTTTTTGAGTTCACCAGCAAAAAAGAATAATAAATATGTAAGAGAAATGTGTGATGACACTGAGCTGAGCTTTAGGAGCCAAATTCTGCCATGACAGTCTCTCTTCTCTCTCACGCACACACGCACACACACACACACACACTCATAAACACACACACACACACACACACACTCTCATAAACACACACGCACACGTCGAACCGTGCAGATTCTGGGGACCCGGATAAGGACAGTCCCGGTTGTAAACGGAGACGAACGAGGACCAACTTCACCGGGTGGCAGCTGGAGGAGCTCGAGAAGGCTTTCAACGAGAGTCACTATCCAGATGTGTTCATGCGGGAGGCGCTCGCGCTCAGGCTCGACCTCGTGGAGTCCAGGGTTCAGGTAAAGACACGAGTCACACCGATTGTGAGGCACTCATTCATTTCATCCCGCTGCTGGAGGAGAAACAGACTTGAGTTTATGTTCTGATTTTAAAAAAAATATATATATGTATATTTTTTAATCTAAATTTTTTATCAAAAATCCACAAAACTGTCGTAAAGAAAATATGAGAGGGGCGTTTGTTCAGTGACGCTCGTGCAGGCCTGCCCCACACCGAGACAGCTATTTGTCAATTATCAAAGCATCAATAAAGGTTCTCTTTTGAATTATGCATGGAGGCAGACTATTGATTTATGGGTTAATAAAAACAAGGCTATTTACTGAGCAAACCAAGGCGTGAAAATGGAAACCCTTCCTTCTCATTCAGTGTTTTTATTAAGCTTTTATCCAATTATTTGACAACTGATTCACTATTATACCCACATCTCCTTCATCTATTGTCTATTTTAGGTTTAAAAACAGTTTAAAATGAAGCCGTTATTATACTATTATTTATTTTATCTAAGGTTATTATTTATATTATTGTTACTATTATTATTATCATTATTACTATTATTAGTACTATTATTTTATCAGGATATTATATAAATTTGCTACGATGTTTAATGGATGATACTTTTTAAAATATATAAATATACAACACTATTTATATAATTTAACAGATAATAATAATAATAATAATAATAATAATAATAATAATAATAATAATAATAGTAATAAATACCAAGAAAAATAATAATAATAAAATTAGTATTTTAACAAAATACAAGAATTTAAGATTATATATTTTTAACAATTACTTTAAAGGAAATATATACAATAAAAAAGAAAGTTTTTTAAAAATAATATTCGATAATTATTCACATGTAATTATTATTATTATTATTATTATTATTATTATTATTATTAATAATAATAATAATAATAATAATAATAATAATAATAGACCTACAGGTTTAGCAGTGCTCTGTGCTCAGTGTGTTTGTATTGATGAGGCTCTGTGTGGTTGAACATGTATCTTGAAATGAGCCACATATAATTCTCACGCGTGTTCGGTTCGACAGAAGCGCAGCTCGCCGTCGCTGGATGTTGTTTGGGGGGGATTTCGCTCCTAAACCTCAGATTATTGTTCCCTCAAGCTGCTTAGCGCTCCTTTATCACCAGGTTTTTTTTTGCGGGGGGGGGGGAAAGATATAACCAACATTAACAATTCATAAGAAGCGCCATTGTCGCGCTCGGTGATGTTGGTGTCCCCGTTCCTTATTATGCAATGTTCCGCCCGATCCCGCCGTTATCAGCGCCGAACACGCGGCTCTGAGCGCGCCCAGAGGCCGGCCGGGGAGCGCTCTCAGGCGGGGGAAGGCTGCCTCTGTTGGCTCGGTGCGGAGGGAGCAGAGCCGGGGAAGCGTTAAGCCCCATATGAGCGCATGAGGGCCGGGTGTGGAGGAGCACGCAGCGACGGCACAATTAAATGCAATCGGCGGATTCATTTGGTAATTAACAGCAGCACATGTGTGCATCTGCTGGTCCACCTCAGCGACCCATTAACCTGATGGACTCCATGTGTTTACATCAGCAGTGAACACAGGCAGACAGAAGCAGGCAGGACAAAGGTTCCTCTTGTTTCAGGGCTTTGTTGGAATCTGTCTGGATTTGCAGGCAATATGGTTTTTGTCCTTAACATCTGATAAGCAGTGTGACACTGATTTATTGTGGTGGCAGGTGTGAGGTCTGTTGTCTGAGGTTGTCACAGACGTTTTGTTTAATTAGGAACATCTAGAGCCAAAGACAACGACCCAAAATACACAAAGACGTCCTCAAAGGTGACCACAGATTTCAATCAGATCGTGAATATTATACACAAATCCGTAAAAGCAAAGAATAGGTCCAACCCTGAAATAAACGTGGGCCCTGTTTTTTAAAATGTTCATTGTTGTCCCATTTGTGACAGTTATATTCACTGCCGATTAACTGATCCATCGTTTTTATGATTGTTTTGTCCGTAAAATGTCAGAAAATAGTGAAAAAACGCCCGTCACATCCTCCAGAGCCGAGCTGACCTCTTGAAATCAGCTTATTCGGTCGAAAAACACAAAGATGTCTGACGCACGGTGACACAAAAAGCTAATCTGGCATTTTGCCTCCACAAATGATTCATTGATCATCAAAATTGCTGACGATTTCTTATCTGGTGTACCAGATTAATCAACTGAACCATTAATCAGCTCAATTCAGCCCGAACCCCTCAAACCTGAAAACAAATTGTGACATTATATTGAACACTGTGATTGAATGTATGACCTCAGCGGTGGTGTTTCACAGGTGTTGACGTGGAAGAGAAACTTATCTCATGTGTCACTCTCCCACCTGTGTTTGTGTGTTTCATGTGTGTGTGTCTGTGCGCAGGTGTGGTTCCAAAACCGACGAGCAAAATGGAGAAAAAAGGAGAACACAAAGAAAGGGCCGGGCCGGCCTGCTCACAACTCCCACCCGACCACGTGCAGCGGCGAGCCCATGGACCCCGAGGAGATCGCCCGCCGGGAGCAGGAGCGCGCCGAGAAGAAGAAGCGGAAACACGAGAGGAAGCTGCTGAAGTCGCAGAACAAACTGCTCACAGGTGACAATTTCCACACACCTGGAGGCTCAGAGAGCGACAGCGGGGTCTCCCAGTTCACCGACAGCGAGCAGCAGCCATCCAGCGTTAACGGGACTATTCACATCGAACTGCCAGCAACAAAGGGAGCAGGAGGACACCAAACCGATTCCAGCTGTGACCAAACACGACACGACTTCAGCCAACTACAAAACCACCAAAACCAAAGAACCGCAGGAGAACCGGAGCAGGTTTCTCCAGGCAGCACGCACAGCTCCAGCCCTGGAGGCCCGAGGTCCTCCGCCCTGCAGAAACGCAACCCCTTCAGCGTGGAGAGCCTCCTCTCTGACGCCACGCCTCGACGCAAATCTCAGCTGGACTTCTCCTCGTTGCCCAGTCAGAGGACTCTGGTGGGCAAAGGTCACTTCTTGCTTTACCCCATTACCCATCAGCCCTTGGGCTTTCTAGTGCCCCAAACAGCCCTGAAGGCCTCACCGTGTCAGGACAGCAGCATTAACAGGCTCAGCCTGGGACAGAGGTGCGTGCCAAGTGAAGGGAGCCCCGCTCCCTCCGACCTCTCCAGCTTTGTCACTAAGCCTCTAAACTCGGATCCTACGGAGCATGACACGCAGCATCACCACAATCACATTAGCAATAGAGTGGATGGAGCAGACGCGGAGGAGTGTGGTGGTGACTGCAGTAATGGAAGATTTCCTATTTCTCCTCCGCCCAGCAGCGCGGCTCAGGCGGCTCTGGCCCGGCTGAGCTCGGCGCAGTCCAGTGACAGTAGCGAGGAGAGGAGTTTGAAAGTTCGGACGGAGGCAGCGACCGGCGGCTGCCAAGTCTCCGAGCTGTGTGTAAAAGAGAAGGGTGCGAGAGAGGAGAGAGCGTCTCCAGACCTCTCCGAGCGTCTCGAGGCAAACACAGACTGTCAAGAAACACCCGGAACAGATGGAGAGGATGTCGATATGGACTAACACTTGCAAGGAGCAAACATAAACAAAGGACCAGGAACAACCGCTCAGACTATTCAAACATTCCCAAAGCTCTGCTGAGACACTCTAAAACATATCAGGAATCAGGAGACTTAATTCTCATCTATTTTTTAATCATGATGTGTGATCAATCCAGATGGCCCCGAACAAAAAGCCGCGGCCGTCCTCATATTCAGGCTTTAGGCCTCGACACCTTTAGCAGCAGGTTCTTTCTCTCTTTTCTGGTGACCAACTTGTAACAACAACAAAAAAAAACAAACAAAAAAAAAAACCCTAGGCGACAATAAAACATCTTACACACAACAAAAATCCTCAGATATTGTAAAGAAAGACGAGAAAATGATATTTATATGTAAACATTTTGATAAATAAAGTTATTGTTTAAATTGAATCACTGTCTTCTGAGGGGTGGAGGAGGTGGAGGAGGTGCAGGAGGGGAGGCTGCTGCTGCTGTGTGGTGGAGGCTTGGATCATGGCGGCTGGAGTTTTTGTCGTGTTCCAGCAGATAAATCCTCCTTTTTTTTTCTCTCTGTGTAGTGTGCCGGAGCTCGGGCTCAAGTCCGTCTGGCTGTTTGTATTTATTGCTTTAACAAATTTATTCATTTGAAAGGCCGAGCTGGAATGAGGTTAGTGGCCGCGGGCTATAGGACCCTGCGCCTCCTGCTGAGTTTTGATATGAAAGTAATTATTTTCCCACTGGCTGCCGCGGGTCTCCAGGCAGTTTTTTTTTTTTTTTTTTTTTTCCTCCTCCTTTCAGCCCAAAGGGTTATTAGACATTACCGATTTCTAGTGATATGGAATCACATAAACTTCCTACAATAATAGAATTAGCATGAAAGGCAGGGGTGTCAAATTGAAATGGGGAAATAATAGCCGCGCCAGCTGCATCGCACGCGTGTGTGTGTGTGTGCGTGTTTTTGGCGAACTCGTGCGTGAGTGCGCATGGTGTATTGAGCGCACGAGGAGGAGGAGGAGGAGGAGATGGCGGCAGATTCGTGGGGCGGAATTTTCATGAGCTGCCGCGGTTGTCAGACGGCCCTTGTAGTCGGCTATATTAAGATAGATGTTCGATGATATCCCTCATTGTTCTGTCGCTTATATTGATGTTGCTGCGTTATCGCCCTATTGATCATGTGTCGCACATAATAGGACAGGCGCGCGCCCGTCTGCCTGCGCCTTTTTTTCTTTTTCTTTTTTTTTACAAAAGCGCCCGGGCCCCTCGTCATTTGTTCTAATAGGACTGTGAGTCCCTCGGGGGCTGAGGAGGAGGAGGAGGAGGGAGGAGAGAGGGAGACAGATAAAGATATAGGAGAGGAAGAGGAGGGCGACTGATGTGCCAGGCTCGCATTAATATATATATTATTTCTTTTTTTTTTTGTTCACCAATTTGTTGGCTGAGCTAAAGAAAAAAAAAAGGTGTGAGAAAGTGAAGGATGGTTGAATTAAGAGCATGTTTAGGGACAGAAGAGAAGACGGATTCTCCTACATGTGCAGGTGTGTGTGTGTGTGTGAAAGAAAAGAGTGTGTTTAGCTTATGAAGTGTAAACGCCACCAAGTCCCTGGAAACTGAAATCCCAATTATTAAAACCATTAATTCTGGCGAGCCGGCGCGCGGAGGAGCCCCGTGTTGACAGCCCGGCTAAATATCCCTGATCCCTCCCGGTCACCTCCGCCTTTATTTGCAAATAAATTGAGGGGGATCCGAGGGACGGAGCTTTACTTTGCTGCCGCCGACCTAAAATGAATTTCCGTGCCTGAGTCCCTTTAATAATATTTACATAATTTTCGCTCAGTGACTCTGCTATTTGCGCTGTAGGAAGCGGGGGGCTTATAGGAAAATAATTAGACAAGAGGACGAGGAGGGAGCGAGAGTGAAGAACAGCAGGAGGAGGAGGAGGAGGAGGAGGAGGAGGAGGACGGGTTAAGACCGGAGCTGAACACTAAATTCCCAGACAGCTAAAATCAATGAAAGTAATAACCCTATTATTTAATTCATAAGGACATTATTTTCCCATAAGGCCTCAGGAAACGTCCCCTTCGACCGAAACAATCACATTAAATCGTTCATTCCGCGCGCGCACTGTGAAATTTCTACTTTTATTCTCCTTTTTTTTCCCTTCCTCTTCTTCTATTTTTTTTGGGGGGGCAAACGCTTTATTATAATCGGTTAGTTTCAAGAGTGCGATTAATTAGAAAATATAGGTTTGATGTGCCTTCAGCGAGGCCTTTTATAAGAGAGCGTGTGTGGAGGGACAAGGAGAGCGTAAAATGCGCCTTTCTCACACAGTGTGGGCATTTATTCTGTTGAATAATTAAAGAAATAATGCGAAAAAGAGGGTTTGGATTTTTACAGCCAATAACGGTGGACACAGCAGAGGCCTGTGTGTTGTCAGATGAGCACTTTAAAGCGACTTGAAATCCAAATAAAAAGCGAGCAAAGTGACCATAAGGCGCGTCTAGAGTTCGTCTGATTGGGCCTGTGGGTTCATTAGAGGCACCCTCACGCTAATTAAATTGATTTTAGAGGTGCTTTAACAGACTGAAAGTTTGATTTAAGTTGCTTGTTTTGGTGTTTTCAGTGTTCACTCTGACTTTGAAGTGGATAAGAAAGAAAAAAAAGTCAAAACAAGCAGATTGTGGGAAGGAAACGTCTGTTTATTCTGGCTGTGACGCACAAATCTCATCCATCTCTCCAAAGGGTGAGTCAGAGAGTCAGTGGGTGAGAGAAGGAGAGAGAGAAGAAGAGAAGGAGGGAGAGAAGGAGAGAGGGAGAGAAGGAGAGAGGGAGAGAGGGAGAGAGGGAGAGAAGGAGAGAGGGAGAGAAGGGGAGAGGGAGAGGTGGGTGTTTTGGTGGCACCGACACAAACGACCAATCGATCACGCCGAGCCCTGGACCGCGCGCGCCCCCCCGCTGTGTCCGTGCCGCTCATGCATCACACTTTATGAATTCAATTTCAACCGGGAGAAATTTTCAATTTGAGCGCGCGATCATTACGGCGTGGGGGGATAGCGTAAATTGTTTTTGCTCTATTATGCATTCGGACGCCATCATTTTTCTTTCTAATTACCGAGGTGTCAGTGCGGCCTGTCACCCGGGCGCTGATTTTCAATTTAACTGATCATCATACATTCATTTTCCCATTTGATAAATCTGCTATCTAGACGCGCCCGCCATGCCCGGAATATTAAGCGGCGCCGGGGCGCAGTAATAGGGGGATGTGTATGCGGCAATGAGCGCGGATCAGCCAGCTAATTTAGCACCTTCCACATTCCCCGTCTCCATCCCCCCATTTCCAATTCTCAAGAGGATGCAAGGGAGGGGAGAGAAAACAGGAGAGGAGAGGAGAGGAGAGGAGACCAATGGCTGCCTGTAACCTCCAAGACTGGAGGGAGAAACAGCCCCGAGGTTAGAAAAGAACCACAGAAGAAGAGAAAAGTCCTCCAATCCCTGTCTCCTCCTCCTTCTTCTTCCTCTTCTTCTTCTTCTTCTTCTTCTTCTTCTTCTTCCAGACGCAGGATTAATTAACGCTAATTGAGTTCTTCAATACGTGCTATTCTTATTTAATAGAAACAAATTTGCACAATTAATTATCGACGTAATTTCAAGAACCTATTACAAAACCCCCCAGCCCCTCCACCTCCATCTCCAGCCCTCTCTGACTCTCCATCACCTCCACCTCCTCCTCCTCCTCCTCCTCCTCCTCCTCCTCAGTTAATTAGCAGCTTTTGTCATTAAGGTTCAGGCATCTTTGATCCGGACTGAACGGGCCTGCAGCCACAGTCAGACACCATGGAGCCTCTCATAGTGACGTATGAAGGGCCTGAACCCCTTTAACAGGCGGCGGTGGACACTTAAAGGAGCATTATGTAGTTTTTAGAGAAGAAATTCAAACTCGGAATTTAAATATATACGATATTGATGAAGTAAAAACAACAAAATCAGGCACTTTTTTTTAATCCCCAGAACACTGTGGTGGCAGGGTCCGCCACATGTAAACAAAGTAACACAGGATGAAACGGTTTGTTTATTCAGTTTATTTAGTCATGAAAACAAAGGATTTGTTAATTTAGTCTGTTTAGGTATTTTTTAAAAATGCCTTTTTCTTTTTCTTTAATTTCTCTGATTAAAATGTCTTTTCCCCGAAAACTACGTATCGCACCTTTAAAAGGAAATATACTCATTTTCTAAGGAAGATCAAAAGAGCAAATTCTCACAGGCGATCTCGTTCAGTGTGAAATATTTATTCTGAATCACTTTAATTCAAACACATCAGTCACGATAAACATTTAAAGAACAAACAGGCTCAAGATGAGGCTTTAAAAACAAAAACCTCAAGATCCACTTTCAAGGTTTTCATCCCGACTAAACAATAAATATCTTTGTAACGTTGTTTTTTTAAAGGTATTACACAATTAAAGTTGTTATTTTTTATTCATCAGCGGTTCATTGAAGCCCATGAGACATGTCTGGAGAAGTAAATCTACAGAAGATTTGTTTTTTTTGTTCTGTTTCTGAAGTCAAAAATTATCCTTAATGCCTTTTATGGGGAAACAAAAGTGACAAATTTAACACAAAAAAATAATAATAATTACTTACTTTATGTTAAACCTCTCAGGCCTCAGTCAAATGTATTTTACAGCTCAGGAGCAGCTGATCACTCACCGTTTTCAAATCAATTTACACGTCCTACACACTCCTCATTTGTGAAGCTAATTAGAGGTAAAGCTAATTAAAAGTAGATAAATTAAATACTTTATTAGCGCGTTAGCCAGACCTCAGAGCTCGGTGGATTATTGGACGTGTGGCTCCCTGAGACTCCTAAACGGCTCTAAAACCATCCTGCACAAATACATCAAGACTTCAACTCACTTAGCCAAGATGGCAAATAAAATAAAGATGTAAACCGAAATTTTTTTGGGAAGCAATCCAGAGAAAATGTCACATCAAGTATCAGACAAGTCCAGTTAGGCTATAAAACAAAACTAAAATAATAAACTCTTTATTTTACTGATGTCGACAATCATTTTAAGCAGCAAAGACTCCTGAAGTATTGAGATTTTATGTTTTGTTATTTTTTATTAGCACCCAAAACAAGCGATGTCACTCGTTACGTTCTCAGAAGGACCCAGATTCATTTTAGGACATTTAAAGTGTTTGTTATAAGTGTGTCACCAGGGGTTCTTCTGGCATAAGAGCAACATAGAGTAAAAGATTAAGTCATATAAATGTAAATACCATCAACTCCATGACAGTTTTCTTTGTTTTGCATTAAAAAAAACGAAAAATCAATGTTTTTTTTTGTCCTCTAATCAAATGTGTCTAAAAGAGACGACCACCACTTTAACAGGTTGAAAGAAAATATTTAAAAAAAACATTTGATTTTGCGACATTATTATTGTTCGTTTTACACCTCGAGCTTTGGGACCTGATGCAGTTAAACCAGAAGGCTTCACTTCCTCTTAATAGTTTAGTAGTTTTTTTTTTAATCGTTGTTGTTTTCCAGCTGCTGACTGAGAAACGTCCCCAATAAGCCCACCTTGTTTAAATGCCAATAAGTACAGTCAGAAGCCAGTGTGTGTGTGTGTGTGTGTGTGTGTGTGTGTTGTGGTTTTAATGAACGTTTATGGGCACAAAGCAGCTTTGGGTTTTTTTTTTTTTTTGTCGTGCTCTTTGTTTCATTAGCCCAGTGGTTGTAATAAATGCCAACGAGCCGACGGGATAGATTTTAATTAAGTCAGTGAGAGATGAGTGGAGTGACACGGGGAGCGGGGCCGGGCAGGGAGAGATGGAGGTGGAGGGGGACAGCTTTTCAATAAATCGGTTCGCTCAGGGGTTAGTCGGTGATTTCCTCGGCAAAGTGTTGGGGCCCGAGCAAAGGACTCGCAGTAATTTGGTTGATAAATCAGCGGCGTTAGGGGCATGAAGCTTGCCGCTCGACCGGTTGGTTCTGCGCGTGATTTATGTGTTACCCGGGGGTCGTACACAAGCCCATGACAGTCCGGGATGAATTAACCAGGAGCCGGCGTGCTGCTCCTAATGAGCGGGTATTATTTCGCACACACCTCTGCTTTAAAAAAAAAAAAAGAAAAGAAAAGAAAAAGAGGAAAGGAAAGAAAAAAGTGTGAAGAACGAGCCTGGCATACGACCCTCCCCTCCCTCCATCACCGCTCCTCCCCCCACCTCCACCTCCACTGTGCCATCCCTGAGGTGTCGCATTGATTCAGCATCAGAGTTAAACACACACACACACACACACACACACACACACACACAGAGGTGGTGTGTGTTATTTATCCACAGTGTATGAGACAAATTGTTCAATACAGGTCTGGCACCAGCTGATTGAGGTTAACTGAAGCATGGAAGTGACAGACACATGTCCCGACAGAAAGATTCAAACGCTCGACCGTTCCAGCTGATATTGATCATCTATTAACGACCCCGTATTCTTCATGTTGCCTGTACAGTAGACCGGCAGCGCAGCGGCGGAGGACGAGTGAAGAAGCAGCGTAACACACAAACTACAGTGCAGAACATCAGATCCTCCACGTGAATACAGGCCGGACAGCAGCCAGGAAGGAAGGGAGACAGAAATCTTAATCTCCCCTTTTATTTGTTTCATTACTAAAGCACTCATGTGTAAGAAGCGTTTAACTGCTTTCGGTGGTGGAGGTGGAGCTCATTTTAAAGGATAAGTTCACCCCAAAAATGAAAATCCAGTCATAATATCCGCACTCTCACGCTGATGGAAAGTTTTCAGAGTCCACCAAACGTCTCTGGAGCTTCACAGCGGAACAGTGATCTCCTGAATAACAGAAACAGACGGGGACTTGTTTCAAAATGTAAGAAAACTACGAGAAAAGGTCAGCTACAATGCATTTTAGCTTTAAAAAACAGCGTAGATGATGTCTTATCGTATCAATTGGTTGAGCACTTTTCTCTGTACCGCAGTGAAGCATCGACAAAGATCAGCGAGAAAGGAAAAGTACTCAAGTTTGAGCACCTGCGACTCTGATGTGAATATTTGAAATGATAAACCCGACGTATTTCTTCCACCCCAACAGCTCCGCTCAGCACTGGGACAACACTGGGAGGTGATATTGACATACGTTAAAGGGTGATTTATTGACCCGCTCCTCCCCCCCAAGGAAAAAAAAAGTTTTAAAATGCATAATTGGTCTGAATGTGTCCTAAGTTGCCGAAGAGGGAACGTAAATCAAAAGCCGGCAGTCAATCAGTGCTGACTCAGTCGTTTTCAGCGCGTATGCTTATGAACCTGCAGCCGAGCGGCCTCCTAACCTGGAAACTGGATTAAAGGTGATTGGATTTAATAATTCATGACCAAATACAATTTTAAAGCATGAAAAATTTTCACTCTGTATAATCACCTCGCGTTAGTCGAATTGAGTGTTCGGTGTGAGCGGCGGGCGTGCCGTGTCTCTGGGTCAATGCTATTTATACGGCCGCTGCGGAAGTCTTTCTGCTGTTAGCGGCGCCGGGACGCGAACCTGACGTGGACGCCGCGGAGGAGAAGGGACCGCTGCTGATCGTGAAGACATCTGTCATGACGGACAGGTTTATTTGCAATGCCACAAACGCTGTGTCTGGACCTCTGGTGAGACATTCGGCGTCAAGACAACAACCAAATATTGTGTTTTTCTTTGCAGCCTCTGACAAAATTATTCATGTTTCAAACCCTCGTCGTCCTTGTGCTCAAAATGTCAATTTCAGGCTTTTTTATCGACTCCATCTCAAGAGACACGGAGCCTTAATAACCTACACGTTGTTTAGAAATTAAATTAACAGTGAATTAATGTATAAAAGGGCATTAAACCGTTAGGAAAGGAAAGGTGTGTATGCTGCAGTGTGTATTGGTGATTCTGAGTGCAGTGTAGGAGGTGCATGGAGTTAAATATCATGATGAAAAGCCACTCCAGCACCAACACAACAAAAACACTCGATAAAAGACAAAATTGGACAGGAAGTTGTTTCACCAATCTAGACCGAGCTGCCAATGTAGCTGATGAGAAACAACTGCACCTCTCAGCCCAAGATCTCTATGATTTGGGCCTCTGGGGATCCAAACAAGAAGGATAATGTTGACATGAAGTTAGCTTGGGGCTAAAATTTAAGCTATTAGCTGTTCCTTTTTACAATTTACTGATGTTTGTGCAGACAGCTATCACTGGGTAACTCTGACACTGAAGAAAACATGAAAAACAGATGTTTATGACTGAGGTTCTGCAGTCCTAAGGAGCATCTTTATGGTTTTTATGCTGACTTACAAACGATATTCAAGATGATATCACCTGTAGCCGTACTGGATCTAAAAATACGTTCATCGCTCTGAAATCTCACGAGAGGTGGGACGTTACATCATGAACATGAACGTGGTCCATCGTGGCTTTGGAAATAAATTCCCGCCAGCAGTTTCTCTATTCAAACTCCAAACTCCATCTCCACATCTTCAACCCTGTGACTCACTTTTCTACCTCTCACGTAACAAAGAAGGTCCCTCTCTGTGGGAACTGTTTCTGTTTCGTTGTAGAAGAACAACTTCAGCCTGTCAGTAACAACAACGCGCGCTTTTAGTGGACGTAACTTTGTGCCCCAGAAGATTACGCTGCAGCCTTTACAGCCATGTCACAGCATGTAAATACAGGGCCCAGGTATAAAAATACTAGTAGTTCCCTTAAATATAAAACAACTGGTAGTAACACGAATAACAAGAGTCAGGTGCAGACGCACATCTGTACATCTGTCTGTGTGAATATCAGGACAGAAAAATGGTCACAAACAAAACACTGACTTTGTACAGTGAGACTGAAACAAGCAACGATGTCACATGTGCGTCTGTGTACTTGAGAATTCGATCTCACAGCTCGTCACACCTTCTGCTCACAAAGAGGAAGTCTCTCCTGTGCAGCGTGACGTTTCCTTGGGTTCTGTGAAGCAGCAGCTTAAAGGCTGAGCGGACGTGAATTTGTAGGTCCGTGTTTGTTTACGAGGTCTCAGTCAGCCGAACACATTACGCATCACATTCACGGTGAAGGACTGCAGACGCTGCTCGGTGTGTGTCGCACTCGTAGTTTACAGGATGTGAATGATGCTCTCATGTGACTCAGCTGTAGACCAGCATCAACTCAACACTGAACACGTGATAAATGATGTGTTATATCACTACTGTAACTTAACATGCATGACTGAACGTAGTTATTCTAACCCAAAGTACGATCTTTTCCTAAACCTAACCAAACCACGACCGCTTCACAACGTTAATAACAGTCCAGACATCTCTTTCGAGGTGAAGTGTTTGTCAGCGAGCTTTATTTTGAAAGTCTAACTGGATGTTAAATTTGTTGATCCGTGCTTCAAGACTGATGCTCCAGGTAGGTAGAGCATCACTTGACCAGTTGGGAGTGAGGACGATATGTAAGATACCAGCGTTTCTAACTCCGAGCCTTAATGCGTAATATGTGACTGTGGATAAAATCTGTCATCAAAAGCAAAACAAAGATTTAATCTGTGCTTTTTATCAGCGAAGTCTCAGCTACGGTTATTTGCACCGAGACGGGCTCATACGTAAACTGTCCGTGTGTTAGGACACATTAAAGAGCACAAACTTGCATCGATAATATTTAGTTCGGGACCATTAGAGCTCCTCCAACGTCTGTATGAATAATCAGCAATGTGTGGGAAAAAAAAATGTGATTCATCAAGTTTATACGTTTAAGTACAAGAGTGGGCACATGAACATTTTTGGGAAGTAACTCTAAGTGCAAATGAGCATTAAATCACAAAACCTCCAATTGTGCGGCCCACGCCACTGATTGTGGGCTGAGAACTCAATAATTCAGCAATTTAGATCAGTTCACTTGAACCTGCAGCTGAACCTGAGAGAGAGAAAGAGAGAGAGAGGCCTCGGAGCCGCAAACCTGGAGGCTGGAAAACTTAAACATGGCACCTTCTATCAGCGTTTAAATGTACCAATTACACATTTAAATACAGTATATGTTCTTAGGATAACTGATGGTTTGACTTGTGATGATGTTAACTTCACTTGCAGCACAAGAAATGAGGCCTGATGAAGAATCCAGAGCTTTAAGGACGATGACGGTGAAGTTTGTGGAACCTTTCAGGTTTAAACTTAGCATAAAAATGTGCTTATTTAGTTGTTTTACATGTTTTTAAAGACAGAACATCCAACATGTCTGCATCAAAATATCTAAAAATGACGCCTGTTATGTATTGTGTTGAGTTGTGTTATTTTATCCCAAATGTTTCCAACAATGTTCAGGCAGATATAAATGTATCCGTCTGTTGTTGTAACTTCAGCAGAGAACCAGGGAGCGAGGAAGAAAGTCAGCGAACGAGATTAAACACTGAACATCTCTGCCACATGATAGTCAGCGATGGTGGTTGCTAATCAATTAAGACAACAACTCCCACGATCCCCCACTACGATCCGCAACGTACATGCAACCAGTGGGATTCCCGGGTGACAGTGACAAGTACATGCATACAGTCGATGATATGATGCCTACAATCTAATTAAAAGACGTGTTTGTATTTTAAAAACATCATTTTTTATGCTTTAAAAGAAAGTATGACACATGTATATCAATATTTGGTCAAAGTCTCATTTCCATAATATTTTTTTGTGTCTGTGACGCGGCAACGTCTTCTGATTGAATCAATTATGGAAAAGAAAAGTGTTGAACACTAACCCAGTGTGTACCTCTGAATGGTTTTGTATCTGTCTGCACACAGATTATGGCAGATAAGATGGAGTTAATTCTCTTCATGTCAGTAATGGGGTGAGGCAGGGTGGTGCGTTATCTCCCTGCTTGTTTAACCTGCGTGTACACGACGACTCGTCCGGGCGCCGATTCCACGTGTTTTTCATTAACTTTTGATGAATCATCTCACGTTTGCATATGATCTGGTTAAGGCTTCTCCCTGCGGTGTTGCTCTTTAACAGTTTATGGAGTATGGAGCTGATTTCACGTCAGATTTAACCCCAAAAAAGACAAATGTAAAGACGTCAAGGCTTGAAAAAAAGTAACGTTAAGGTCTCTATAAGTTTAAAGCAGCGATGGAAGGAGTGCTCAGATTTTAAACTGAAAAGAAAAAACAATCCCACTGTGTAGAAATACTGCTAAATGCTGCTTTTAACACCAAGCATTATCATTTAGATACACAAAGTAATGCAAATAAAATCAGGCCTACAAACACACAAACATAATGTAAGAAATAACCGTATTAACTGTCCCAAAGCACAGCTGTGTTTCAGTCCCAGCGCCTGAATTCATCAATCAACGAAACATTCCTCACGTACGTTTGCGAGTAATTAAACAGCCACACGGACAATATAAAGGTGGTTTGTTTCTACCTCGTTCATTCAGGAGACAAAGTATCTCTCTTCATTTAGCGGCTGCTGCCGTCTAACCTGCACTCCACAGCAGTGGATGGGCTAATTTCAGCTGAAAGCCATCAGGCAGCTAATTGGCACGACGATAAGTGGGCTTTCATTCACCCGACTCGTGGGGAGAAAAAAAAAACAAAAAAACAACACGGACAACTGTATTTATGCTTTTTTCTTTTAAAAGGACAGCCACTTGTTTTTTTATATTTGTTATTTTAGATTTGTTTTATTGGGCCTCTTATAATAAGCTGCTGGCTGTTTTTACAATGATGTAAAAGGCAAAATTATCTTTCTTTGAAGAACTTAATGGTTATTTTATAGACACAACGGAACAAATCTGGATAATCTCTTTTAAAAGCATCTTTTTAAAATGATATACTGATATTTCATGCATTATACTTCTAGCTGACTCACCACACCTTGGGTTTATTTTTTATTTTTTTGGTCTTTTGTTGGGTGTGGAGGAGTAAAAGAGAAGTGAACCTGCACTCTGAATGTTTCAGTCCTCACAGAATCACACTTTCATTTATTGATAACAGAATGCAAACAATTTACACCTACATCTGTCATCCATTATCTCCTGAATGTGGACAGTATCAGCTTCAAACGTGATCCTGAAGTGACCCACGAGTGCACGGAGACAATTACACATCATACAATGTCACGTGCAGGACGCTGTCATGTAGAAGTCAACATGGAGGTCAGTGAATGCAACGTTTGCGGTTTCATTTATACAAATTTGTGAGTGGATGATGATGATGAAGATGAGGATGAGAAGAAAGAGACGTTTTTAATATGACTGCGACGACGCTGAGTGTGAATACTTGGATATTTGTGTACAAACGTGAATTTCACATGGTTTTTTTTGTCTGGTAATCAGAGTGGTATACGTACGTAACTACAAATCTACGTCCGAGGTTTGAATCCGACCAGCGACTTTTGTTGCACGACATCCCCCCTCGCTTCATTTCCTGTCCGTATCGCCACGGTCATCTTCAAATAACGCCAAAAAATAATCACGAAAAAATATAAAACCACGATAAAAACTATCAGTATTCTAATGTTAGGAAACTACAAACAATTCTAGTGACATTATTGAAAACACAATAACACCGGTCACTCAAACCATCCATACTGAAGCGTGGTGACGTAATGACGGCATCAAAAGTCTGTGAGAGTGATTACAGTGAAGGCATCACTGATGTAAATATGACAATTTAAAGGTTTAGTTGTATTTATATATATTAAATGTTCCATATTACAGCTTGTGTCTCTTATTTGTTCATGTGGATGAAAAGCTGGTGTGTCAAACCTTTAATTTAATTTTCTTTTTGTTCTCAAGACACAAAAAATAATACATTTCTTCAGAGGAATATTATTTCTGTCACTACCGCGTGAAGCCAGTAAGGCTCGCGGTATGGATAGTCATGTTCCTGAAATCCCAGAGGGCTGTAATCCTTGAATTTTAAAAGAGTTTTTTTTTTTTTTTGAACAGGCAGCTAAAGCCACCCTTAAGTAGAGTCTCCAGATGCTACTGTTTGTAAATCTGCCAGTTGGAAAACATTATGGACGTCTATAGAAATTACAGAGGACTTGGAATCTCATCACCGGAGGAGAGCAGGACAAACAAGAGAGATTTGCTTACACCATGTGGAAAAGTCTGCACGCGCTGCAGGAGCACGGGCATTTCCATATTTTCCCAAAAAGGCGGAGAAAAAAAAAATCTATTAAACCAAAGAATTAAATACTTCATCTGCCAGATCCCAGCGCGCACATGCCAGGAGTTTGTATTATAAACGCACCGGTAGTTGAAACTTTTTTGTTTTACCCATGTGCCCCTAATCTCCACCCTATCCTGCTCCTCCGCCTGTAATTTTGTTAGACTGTTTCATATTTATTTAATAAACGCCCACAGTGCAAATTGTAACTTTGTGTGTCGAGAATTAATGGGAAAAAGCCCCAACTGTTAAATCGTAAAAATTTGAATGAGAAAGTTTCCATGTAATGCATATCAAACATTTATTAAAGCCACGCAGAATAATTGAATTGTTCTGCTGGTCTAGGTCTGATTTGTTTAACTAAATTCTTTTGGCTGTCGAAGTGTGATACAAGATTTCCCTACAAAAAAAAAAAAAAAAAAAAAAAAAAAAAATCCCATTAAAGACACAGGTATCTTTTGTGTATTTGTGCATCTCAGATACATATAGAACATTTCCCATCGTTTCCCTTTTTCCTCCCCCTCACTCTCTCTCTCTCTCTCTCTCTCCTCTGCCGACCTGACGCCCCGGCTCTGTCACTGCTTATCCACATCTCCGCTGCTTATCTGCATCGAGCCCCTCAGTGAGATTTCAACCACTGTGACATGCGGTGAAAGCAGAGGCTGTCAGTCAGCTGTGCCGGGGAGATTGAAATCGGGAGAAGGGAAAAGCGAAGAACAAACCAAAGAAGGCAGAGAAGGAGGAAGGGGAAGGAGGTGGCGGGGGGGGGGCAAAGTTAATATAATTTCATTTTTGACCCCCTGAGACAGAAAGCAGCCTCCACATACAGTAAAAGTATAGAAAGTGAATGCATTAAATCAGCTTCTTCAGCTCATGTAAATGTCAGCTCGTGTATCCCTGCACAAGAGAAACACAAACACATCCGGGAGAAGGTCCGCTCTCTAACTTATTTGGCTGATTATTAAGCACAGCTTATAATGTCAGCTCGCCGTATACACACACTAACACACACTAACACACACTAATATACGCGCCGAGTAGCCTCGGAGGAACTTTGTGTTTTAGTAAGCTAAGTTTCACACATTGACTGGAGGTGTCCCTGCTTTCTACTGGTGTAATTATCACTCCCGGAAAAGTGTTTCATTAGGAAAGCTCCTCTTTCAGACACATTACTCACAGAGGGCTGGACACAGACACCCTGGACAGCACACACACACACACACACACACACACACACACACACGTCCAACGAATTCATCACCCCTCTTTTCTTGTCCTCAGTCCGATCTGTTTTTCCGGACATGTTCGCACTTCTTTCTGCTCGTCTTCCGTGCTCGTTCTCCTTTCATGTTAACTCGTCCGACTCAGAGATCCTCCTTTGTTATCTGCTGTTAAACCTGACAGAGTTTCAAAACGGCCACCGACCAATTAAATCGAGCTGCGATATTTTTCTCCCTGCTCTGGTGAATCGAGCAGATTTTTGGTGTCTGAATGTGCTAATTCAACTTTCACTTTAGCCGAGCTTGAGTGCTCAATTTTCCGTCATCATCTCACTTTCCCCTCCTTCAACCAACTCATCATCCCCCTATCTGTCCTTCCTCCTCCTCCACCTCCTCCTCCTCCTCCTCCTCCTCCACCATTCGCTTCCCCCGCTGCCCTCTCTCTTGCTCGGGAGGCCTGCGGGTCTGCAGGTTAATGAGTCGTGAAGTGTGAAAACTTCCTGAGACTCAACCAGAGCTAAATGCTGTTTCCAGATGTGAGACTACAAACGTCTGGATGTCCACTTGATGTGAGTGAGAGGAGGTGAGGGTGGGGCAGTGAGGGAGGAGGAGATGGAGGGGAGGTTGAAACAACAAAGTGATCTAAAGAGGGAGAGAAAACAGGATTATTCAAACTATTTCACACACAGCGCTGCTGATAAACTAGTGTTGAACATCGTATCATGTGGTGTTTGGTAATAAAAGACGTCGTGTGTATTCAGCGATGTGATTTAGAGAAATGTCATTTTTCTTTTGTCAGAAAAAACTCATCACCTTCAAAAACATTGTTACAACCAACGTGCGAAAAAGAATTGAACAGGCAAGGAGTCGCTGTTTATTCAAAATAATGTGGCATTAAGTAAAATATATAGAGACAAAAAAGGAGAAGGACAGTAAGAGACAGTAGAAGACATCACACAGGGACACATTCATTAAATAAAACATCACTCAACAGAAGCTTAAACTGTTCTGACACGTCCTCATACCTGAATAACAGGGAAGGTCGATTAACAGCAAGACGCAACGAACAACACTGGGAAGCCAACTTGCCTCAGTGGCTAAACTGTGTGTTTACAACGTCACGTAAACGCACACTGACCGAAAAATACTCTTTCCACAAGCTCACAGTGGGAGAGTTTTGTGAACTGACCTCCACAATCCTGACCAAATGACTCGTTTCTTTATTAGAATTTGGAATTTTGTTTCTTCGGCATGAAAATGACTTTAGGTTAGGTTGAGGAAAACTTTGTGGGTTTGGGTTTAGATAAGTATATTACAGTATTACAGTATTAGAGTATGTAACTTAAACTACGTTGTGTTCAAGATGTAAGTAAGTAATGTCAGTAAGTTAGAAAACGATTGTTGACAGGAGCAGCCATCTCCTGGGTGAAAGTCCTGTACTTGTTTATGCTAACGTTAGCTGACACAAGCTAATGTTTACGCTAAAAAGGACTCAAACTGAATTTTGTTTTGCATATCTGCTAATCAGCTGAGCTGGATGTAAATGTCATTAGTTTTGCAAGTATTGGTTCATAAATCAAAGTATCGGACAAATTCAAATCCTGACCTGATGATGCAATCTGGAAGGTCAAAGGTCACGGATGTTACAATCAATGCTGAATGGGACATAAATGACATTGTAATTCATCCAACAGTTGTAAAGAGATTTTAATTATTGATGCTGCTTTTACTTAATTGTTTTTCTGTTCTATTCATCAGCTTTTGTCTACTTTATTCGACATTGTTTGCTGTTACTTCTGCTGCAGAGAGAATGCCAAACAAAGTTTCACTGAACTAAACATCATCCTCGTGATGGTGCTACGGGGAACAGGGCACCACTAACGTCGGTGTGATTCGTCCTCTGGGGAACTGAAATGCTCAAAGTTTTATTGCGATCCATCCAATAATTGTTGAGATACTTTAGCCTGGACCAAAGTGACAGCGACAGACAGACCGAGCCTTCCCCTCGTGCCACGTGGCTAAAAAAAAAAAAAGATGGAGGCATAAAGAAACAAACCTCCAGCAGAGGAAATGAACTTGTTCGTCTAATAAATCTATTTCTGTTCCATCTAAAAGCACCTGCTGAAACCCGACCTGATCACCACTCGCTGCACATCTGCAAGCGCTCGTCGGTGAATATGTATATGCACGCATGTGTGAGTCAATGTGTGTATGAGTCCATAATCTGGCGTAAATAATGACATCTCTGTCCCCCGTCTTCCCCCGCTGCCAACTCCACTAATTATTTATTCTTGGACGCTGTGAGGGTGTCAAAGCTCACACTCCTGCCTCTAAAAAACAGCGTTCCCCTCTGCCTCACTGGCAGCGAGGAGCAGCGCCGTTTGTGCAACTCTATCGTATTTAATTAGAAACTATCATTACTCATCATCTTTGATTTTCATGCCAGTTCCTTACACATTTTCCCCATTTACCTCAAGTGGCATCAAGCAAGGCAGATTGTTTTGGCTTTGATTCTGAGATATTCGTTCCAAGAGACTCATTCAAACATTCAGCAGGAACGTGACCAGTCAAAAACAACGTTATAATGTAAAATGCACATAGCAAAGATCTGTGGGATATTCAGAGATTTTTTTAAATCACATATATTTTCCAAATACGACTTTTTTTATTATTATTATTATCGTGACAATAAAGTGAAATCACATTTATCTACCTTGTGTTGGGGTGAGGGCAGAAACCTCAGAGACAGATATCTCAAAATCTCTGCAGATAAAAGCAAAAGCTGCACGCTAGATTCCACTTTTATAATTCAGGGGAACCGAACCAGAAAACCTCAAAATTGAAACGCATCATCCATCCATCTTCCTCTATGAAAATATACTTTTGGACATGGCAGTTAATTCTTTTCGTATGCCAGATTTACATCCATTTCCCCTCGATGGAAATAAACACTTAGATTAGAGATCAACTGAACAAGCCCCAGTCTTGCAAAACCTCTTATTACGTTAAGTTTGCTTTGTATATCTGACTGTAAAAACTGTAAAGTGTTGTTAGAGTCCGAACTGAAACCTGACGTCACACAGAACCATCAGCACACTGTGGAAACTATTCAGAAAAGGGAAGGCGCAGTCAAAAGTACTCGGCAGGTGATTGGCCGAACTATCTGTCAATCACAGGCTAAATCAGATAAACAGCAGGTGAACGCTGCCACCAGTGGAGCCAGCAGGTCCCTCAAACTGTTGTTGACCGAAGTCGGTGTTCAGACGAGCGAAAACATCTCGACCGTCGATAAAAGCCTCCAGTTTCTTTTCTTTTCTCTTCGGTCAAACAAATACACTCTCCAGATCTGACATGACTGATCCAAGAGCAGCTACGCTAACTTCTCGAGACACCAAGTCTATCTGGAAATGGTCAACTAGACTACTTCAACTTGATAATGTGCAATGTTGATTGCACAATGTAATAACTACAGAATAATGACACCGTTCACGCAAGACATTCATTCATTCAGTCTCGTCTCTGGTTACGAGATCTCCCCGGAAATTGAAGGCTTCCTGACACAACTTGTGCAGCGTTCACTTCTCTATTACAGACTAAACACTTTTCTCCTAATGTTTTTCTTTCACACCTCCTCCACCCTAAATTAATCCCCTGCGGTAGTTACTTGTTTGTGCGAAGTTTCGCCGAACCTCTTCAGTGAACATGCTTCTTTCTCTGTCTCATATTTTTCAAAGTTGTGTTGATCATTTCTTCACGGAAATGTGGGAACAAACGCAGTGTGTCCAGAGTTATTGGTGTTTTCTAGGCTCTGAGAAAAGCTGAACAATTGTCTTTGCAACGAGACCGCCACTTGGAGACGTCAAGGGGAAAGTTTGAACATTAACTGCTGAGACGTGGAGATACAGTGAAATCACAAGCCAATCACAGAGATTGTTACTAACAGATCTCTTCATTTATCCTCCGTAACCATCTGGAACGATCGTCAAACTACAACGATGAGACGTCGATTGTAAAAACACAACCTGATCTCTCATGATTTAGTGGCCTGGTTCAAGTATAAACACTGAATAGGAGCGAGCAGCGCTGAACACCGGTCGATACAAACATGACTGAGGTGGGTGGAAATCAAGCTGCACAAACTTAAACCAATTAAGTCCGGTCGTCAGCAACACCGATCCACTGAAGGAGCGGAGACAACACATCGGCCTCAGCGAGAGCGGCTTTAAAAGTAAACGATTCAAGTCATCGCTGGAAATTTTCCATCATCTACGTTTCATTCGGGATCAACAAATGACATTCACAACGGTTCTTTGTCTCTCCGCGAGCGCGTCGGCACTCGTGAATAAAATGTTTGCGTTTGCATGTGGGTGTGATTTAAGAGACTCTCCACGCTCGTCAGCGAGTGCGATGGAGCTCCGAGGGGTTATGAGGGAAAATAACTTGAAAGCAGGACAGAATCAATACCGTTTACCCAATAGCCTCGTAGCGCGCGTGTAAGTGTACGGATGTGTGTGTGTGTATGTGTGTGTGTGTTCGCGAGCGTGCCTGTGTGTGTTTACCTGAAGTGTGACTGCATTTAACGTGTCAAGTTGAGGAAAAACAACCAATTGCCTCTCAGCACACGCTTTATTGACCAGCGGAACACACACACACACACACACACACACACACACACACACACACACACTGCAGGCATATTGACCGGTTGAAGGGAGAAACAGGTTTAAGGCAATTAGAGTAGTGTACTTTTCCGCCAGAAACCCACTATGATCCTTTTCAGTGAAGTTAGCCAACTACCCCTAAAGTGTGACTAATATTACATCAATGGAAGAAAGTAAAACAAGCCACTTTGTTGAACACGGCTGCCGTTTTTGTTGTCAAATGCAATATATATATATATATATATATACTGTATATATATATATAAATATATATACACGAGAAAAACCAAGGCTTACAACCTCTAAGGCTGAATCCTATTTCCAATGTTTGACTCTGCCTCCTTGCAGAGTTACAACGGTTAGTTATTGAAATGGACAAGTCTTCATGACACCTCATATATCATCTGTAGTCATCAGTAGCGTTTATATGTAAACAGACTTTACGTGACATTATTAATATGCCGTTTTAAGCTGTAGTGATTTCTCTAGCATACTGTGACAATCTCTGGTATTATCATAATTTTACCATTTACCTGAAAGCATTTTGTTCACAACTTTAACGAGCAAAGTCGTCAGGTGGCCGTTAGCATCACATCTGTGATCCGACCTGGGCTGATATCAGAGGAGCGGGACCAACTGCAGCGACCTCGCTGCCGGACTTTGGTTAAATTTCAGGCATTATATGCCACTGGGAATAAAAAGAGTTCAGAGTGGGACTGTCATGTGCAAATCAACAACAGGCCTAGCATATAATCTGGGCTAGTTAGCTAATGAGACATCTGCAGATTTGAAGCGATCGTTTTATGCTTGTTATAAAGAAAAGGACCGTAACACAATAAAACACCAGTTAACCCTCGACTGAAACTTTAAATTGAGGGTTAACTCTCTTTAAATTTCAAAGTGTGCCTCTGAAAAATCTCATTAGAGGGCAAAACTTGTCACCCAACCGCTCTGTTAGCATCAGCCAACCTGCCGCTAGCTGTGGGTTTGTGCCTCAGATATAACATTAAGTACAAAATGGGTGTATACTAATATATCTTAAATTGTTTGGGTTTCTTTACAGTTGTACAGTTTGTGTTAATGTGTTCTACTCATCATTTACTGTTATATGTTTAATACAAGTGAGGAATTTATTATTGTAACTAATTATACTTATAAATCTATAATAACTGGAGGAGCATTTTATATACTGTAAACACAGAAATGAAAAAATGTTTATTGGCCTTTTTAGTGTCAGTCAAATCTGGCAACGTGCATCGGTTGAACTTCATCATAATTAAAAGTGTTTTTGATTTCATTTTCAGCTTCAGATGCATTGAAGATGAAGAAGACAGTAAAGTTAATTTGCCTTCAACGCTGAACCCTGAAATATGTTTTTTGATAACGATAATTAGCAGTTGGAATGGGAATGCATCACACCTTCTGTATCCTGTACATGAGCAACAATGTTGTCGTGTGGTGTGGTCACTACAGGGTTGACAAAATGAGACAAATTTGAATTTCACTGCTTTAGGAAGTCACTCTATTTCTCATCCTTCCTTCTGTAATAGCAGCTTATAATAATATAACTCTGCGTTGAGTCGACAACAAAAGCGTTCTCGGATTCGGTCCCTAACCTCCTGTTAACATCGCAAACAACACAATCAACGAGTCACTACAAGTCCGTTAATTTCCTATTGAGCTGAGCGACTGATGCGTGGAAGGTCGCGAGGTTAACAAGCTTGTCGGCTGAGAGAAGTTCGCCGACGAGTTGGCTGAACATCTGGGCATCAACAACCAATCAGACGTTCACGCTTCGCTCTCTCCCTGTGATTATATTTCAAGAGACAGTTGCTGTACTTACACATAGTTATACATTTAAAGTTTCTCATTTCTTTAATTTGACAGACTGCAGAAAGAGAAAGTCTTGAGGACCAGACGGATTTTATTACGTTGTGTCTGACTGCAGCCGCTGTCGTTGTAATTGAGGTTGTATTATCGCTGGAAAAACAAACACAAAAACTGCACTCCACGCTGTTAAAATCACGAAGGGTGCGACTGGTCAGAGCAGAGCGGCCCATCAACCGGGTCGCTGACATCATGGATGTGGGGTAAGGACACAAACTTATCAAAAGGGGGTCCACGATCAAATACAGAACCAGTCGGGGTGCTTGACACAAAACGGTCCGGAGGCTCTTCATGTGGAGTGCTGCGAGTGGTACACAATCATTTCTCCTCCTCTTTCATTTTCATCTTTCCATCTGACAGCACGTTCAAGTAGCTTTATATCACTCAGTTAGAAACACACTCACACACACTTGCGGAGAGAGGGAGGCGGAGGGAGGTGGAGGGAGGCGGAGGGAGGTGGAGGGAGAGGCACCCACAGACAGCGACACACAAATACAAGCGCTTACTGCTGTAATCCTATCAGACAGGGCTCGCCGGATTCGTGCGGCCTGCGAGAGGTCAAAATAAACTGTGTCGACATGAAATTGGGGAGACGCAGAAGACTAGGTCTTTAAAAATGCCACTTGAAAAATGTGGGGTTTTTTGTTTATTAAAGCCAATCCTGACTCTGAAATGTTCTTCTGATTATGTTGTGGTCACACATATAGTTATATTTATGTGCCGCGCCGGAGCTGCAGTCACGATGCAAAAGATTTTTTCCCCATAAGCTGCAAAACGGTGAGTAATTTTGTGTTTTTAGTACCAAAACCTCTGAGAAATTATTTGTTTCAGTACCAGAATTTGATCCATTTGTTCACTAACATTTGGAAACTCCCAGGATTAAATCATTTTATCCTCATTCAAGTTTGCAGAGGGGGAAACCAGAAGTTATTCGGAACATCCCGGTCATTTTATAGAGACTTTTTCCCCATAAGCTAACACTGTAAATGAATGAAACTTTCTGTAACAACACCCGACGAAACGACTCGTTTCACTATCATCAGTTAAACCGTTTGGTCCAATAATACTGGGAAAGTGTAGAAAATCAGCAAGATTAAATCATTTCACTTCTATTCAAGTTAGCCGAGCGCTAAACCGGAAGTTAGTAGGCCCAAATGCAGAATATGGGGTCATTTTATAACCAAGGAGTCAAGCTTTTATAGCTTTAACACGAGACCAGATTTTCAGGTCAGGTCTGGCGTTAGCCTAGCGTCAGTCTGCAGAGCCATTCAATCCAGAGAGCTGAAGCCACGACCCCCCACAAACTGCCGTTCTCACCAAATCTGCACCAAATTCAACACTGCATGTCGTTGGACCCTCAGCAGCAAACCTGCCGAGTGTGAAGCCGACCGGATGAATAGTTCTTCAGACAGGCCAGTCACATACAGACAGACGGACAGAGAGTCTTTGCTTTACAGATAGACGAGTCCTGTGGATTGTATTAACACACAAAACATACGTTGCTTCTTTTACACGGATCAATTTTCCTCGTCGACTAATTTACAAACGTGAAAACGGCATCACACAGAGCGTCCTCTCCCTCCTCCGCCTTTTTCCTTTCTTCTCCGCTCGTCTCCTTCTGTGTACAACGTGTGTTCCGGTGGGAGTTCTTGGTTCAGTTTGTGTTTTATAAACATTTGAGAACGCCCACAGCTCCCATGTGTAGGCGGATCCCTGTGCCCTCGCCGTGACTCTGTAGACGTCTCTATATCAACACAGCGCAAACAACTCCGCGCACGCACACTCGCACGCACGCACACACGCACAGCACGATGCACGGCTGTCAACCCACCGTCGGAAACTTGAGCGTGCACGCCAGCACAAACACGCCATTGTCACACGTGTGCACGAACGAACGCACACACACACACACACACTAACCTGTCAGTCGTCAGGAGGGAGCGAACAGCCAACTGAGACACGGAAGTGCAGGAAAACATTTCATCCTTATTACCCTGTTATTCTCTCTCTCACACGCGCTCTGTATTTCTGTATTTAGGCATTATCATTCTCACCTTTTCTCATATTTCTTTCTCACGAGGGGCCTCTTCGCCTCCCTCCACCTCCCTCCACCTCCCTCCCTCCCTCCACCTCCTCAACTTAATCTCTCTCTCGGTCTGTCTCCCTTTTCTCTTCCTCAGTCTTTTCCCCCCTCAAGGTGTCTAAGCTGTGAGACATTTAATCGCGGCGGTAACGGTTTCATATCTGGAACAGAAATCAAATAATGCCAGATGATTTACTCCCCCTAGCAACCAGGGAGCACAGCCCTAGCAACCGACCCAGCCAGCAGGCCAGACCTAATCAGGTTGAAAATATTTCAATTATTGTGTTGATTCTAGGAGGTGTGTGTGTGTGTGTCTGTGTGTGTCTGTGTGTGGGCAAGTGTGCGTATACTGTGTGTGTGTGTGTGTGTGTGTGTGTGTGGGTAAAGATCGGTCTGCTGCATTTTAATGATGTCAGCCGCTATTGATGTGAACACCGGAGGAGAGTAGGAAGGAAAGGAAAACCGTGTCGTGTCACAAGACGCGATCAAGTGCTATTAGAAGCGCCGCTGTTGTGATGGAGACATTAGAAGGATACAACAACACATGGTCATTCTGGCTCGGATAGTGTAACAGTTGGCATGCTCTGTGTGTGTGTGTGTGTGTGTGTAGGTGCATGTGTGTGTGTGTGTGTGTGTGTGTGCGTAAGTAAGAGAGCGACAGAGTTGGCAAGACAGAAATGACAGAGGATAGCCAAAGAGTGGGGACAGGATCCAAACTGCAGGGTGCCAAAGGGCCAAATCAAGCTTCACTCCTCACTCCATCAGTCGCACGACGCTTGTTTGTGGTCATACTGGAGGTTTAGTGGAAGTCGAAGTGTGTGTGTGTGTGTGTGTGTGTTGGAGGAAGGTAAACGTCTGCAGAGGAGAGGGGGGAGTTTTATTGAAGGGTTGCCCACTCAATCGATAAGTGTGTGTCTATACTTAGACTATACAGTCAGTTACCAGTTTATTAGGAACACCTCGCTGAAACTAATGCAGTGTGATATCCCTCCGGACTGAACTGGACACAAACGCCTGCTCACATCTGGCTTTTGTCTTGATGTGAATGTGAAATTGGGCATCAGCTCTCGCAAGATGACTCTGCAGGAGTCACATGTATTTATCAGCTCCAGCGTTGGGGGTAAATAAAGCTTACATGATACAGTGAGACATTAATGGATTAATATACGTCTGGTAAGGTGTTATGAACTGGAAATTCAGACCCACACTCACTGGAAACCACTCACAGAGGCTCATATCATCGTAGCATCGGTCAGCAGAAGAGACGAGAAAAGGTGGTGAAGTCACAAAGTCCTGATTTAGGTCAGTTTTTTTAAAAATATTCCTTTAGTCTGTCAATCAAAAAGGCTTTTTCCTAAAATTAAGTCCAAGAAGAAGAATCTTTGTTTATGACACGTACGAGGAAGCAGTGGGCAGAGACCGTCCAGCACAGCACAGGTCTTACAGCCAGCGCCTCGGTCAAGGACACTGACCAGAACCAGCCTGATGTGTGTGTTCTGATGGATCCGTCCTGTTGGATCCACTGAAGTCCATCGATCACCGTCTGCAGAACTTTTGTTCTTCCTACGGGAGACATTTTCTCTATTGTTCCTGTCTGACTTTCACATGAATGTTTCCTCACATGTCCTCGTTTAGTTTCGTCCAGGGACAAGCGCCTCCAGTGTGGGAGGTTCTGGCGGACGCAACAGAACTGATGATAAACAATACGTTTGTATAACTAACACAGACCCGGTTAGTCCAGTGTTGTAGTAGTGAAACAGCATCTTCTACCGAGTATTGCCTGCAGATATTTTAGTGAAAGTAACATAAAACTGGTGTTACGAATTACTCTGCTTAGACAGTTATACTGTAACTAAACATATTACTTTCAAATGATAGTAACTTGTAATATGATGGATTACATTTGAGAAGAAGTAGAAGAAGAACGCTCAGGAGAACACACTTCTTTCTGGTTAATACTTTTAAATCAGTATTTCCGTCAGCTCCAGACATTAACGATGCTTCCAAACGAGAATATTAATGATGAAGACTTTTTATAACGCATCTTCTGTAAGTCATGTGATGAGATATTTGATCCGCTGCTCTCCTTCATCCAGTGTGTTTGTGGTGATGCACAAGAAGAAGAATTTTTATTTATTTTTTTGCTGTTTTTTACGTATCGTTTCTTAATTGAATATTAATATTGGCTTGTTTGCTGGATGCAACGAGACGTTTAAGGACGTCACCTGAGGCCCTGGGAAAGCGTTAAGAGGTGTTTTTCATTATTTCATCATATTTGTGCACTTAAACATAAACAGTAAAAAAAAAAAAAACACCACACACATTAATTGCAGTGGTGTTCTTTCTTTCTTTTTGCAGCCATGAATACAAACCAGTAATTTTTTTCTCCTTGCTGTTTTTTTTTTTCTGCACGCTTTAATTTACTATTTCTTTCTTCTTTAATTCTATAATAATAATAATAATGAGAAAAATAAAGAGTGTGGAGGAACAATGCAAAAAAAAAAAAAGAAGAGAGAGAGAGAGAGAAAAAAAAAATTAAACACACGCTCTAATCTAATCTTTTTCAACCTCTAATTCTCTGATGGTAATTATGCCTGACAATTGGCCTTTAGGGACGAGACACGTCTCCGTCGTTGGCGTTTTGCTTGTTTGGATGGCGGAGGCAGAGGGTGACGGAGCAGAAAGACAGACATACAAACCACGAGGCGGAGGCAGAAAAAAAAGAGAAGGGGGGGGGGGGAGCTCGACAGAGGGAGAGAATGAAGACTGTTTGAATGACAGAGAGAAATGGATGTAAAAATGGGCTTTTGAGAGATTATGAATTTACATATCTTAATAGAGAAATGCATGCTACGGCTCTCCACCGAGAGAGAGAGAAAAAAAAGAAGCTGCACAACTCATCTTCAGAATTACAGAATGTATGTGACCTGATTGTGTGTGTGTGTGTGTGTGTGTGTGTGTGTGTGTGTGTGTGTGTGTTTGAGGGAGACATTTTGTGTGACCTCCAACAAACCTGTGTTTTTAAGGGGTTGCTCTCCTCTCAACTTGTCATCTATGATCAAAATTGTTTGAGTGATTTTATACTAAATGTCATTTTGTGTGTGTGTGTGTGTGTGTGTGTGTGTGTGTGTGTGTTTGTGTGTGACCAGTTTGAAGAGCTTTTCACTCGAATCTCACAGAGGCGACCAGCCTGGTTTTGTTTTTTGACACACTGAAGAGGTTTTTTGCTCTGAATTATTCGCAATTAACATTTAAAAAAGAGGTGACGCGTAGTTTTTTTTAAAACAAATCCGTCGCCGGACCTCGAAATCGCCCACGTCTGGATATTGTGACAGTGATTCAAAGTGTTTTTAAAATGTTTTTTTTTTTTCCTGATTGGAGAAAGAGGTGCAGCGATAACAACAGAGCTTTGTAGAGCACTAGTCGGAAAAATAGTGACCCCCAAAATAAAAAATGACCACAAGCGGGGACGAGGCTGACGGGAGCTGTTACAACTCAACTTGAGCTGAAAATTCAATCAGCGTATTTCTTCAAACAGCTTTGAAAAATGTTAATTACTCCACGTAACGACTCGTCCGCAGAGAATTACCCACAAAAACTCACTGTAAAGACTGAAATAACAGAGGGAAAATGATACTTTGATCTGATTCTTGGATGTTTTTAATGTATTAATAGTTAAATCAATCTTCCTAATCATTTTTCTCAGAACGAACAACACTGTATCTCAGTTATTTGTATGAGAGATGAGTTTATTACTCTCACCACCTCTTTTAAATTGAGGCTGGAGACCCTTTTTGGTTGCTACCGCCAATTTCAGGGCTTGGATCAATGTCTTTTAAATGTATTTTTTAACTCATTTTAGTGTTTTGTTTCTCGATATCTTCTTACTTGTTTTTAAAGTTTTTTAAAGTCATGTCATGCTCCTGTAAAGCTCTTTGAGTTGCCTTGTGTCTGACAGAAAGCCCAGATACAATAATAAGTCATGTTAGCTAATAAACAGTCACTGGTACAATCTTGTCTCAACTGATGATACTTAGCGAACTTCTTCTCATAACACCCAAGTACATCTCTAGTAAAATGTCTGGTCCACGTCAGAGGCCGGTGAAAATGAAGAAAACTGTTAACTTAAGAGAGGAGCCTGTTATTATTTTCAGAAAGCTAGCAAGAAAATTAGAAAATAAGCTAGCCTGTCAACTCCTGCTAGCTGACAGGACACAAAAGGCAGTCCAAGTAGAGCTAATTAGCTCATACAAAAGGAGGATCTTATTTTCTATTATAAAATATGTTTTCCCATCAGGACATCTCGTGATAAAATATCTTACCTGGTGAAGAAACAACACTGACTGTCATCCCCTTTAGCTAGAAGCTAGGATAGCTCCGGCCTTGTGGAACACGTAACGTATACGGAGCATTCATGGAGCTGATGTGCACTAAACTTTTTTGGGGTTTTCACTGGCTACACCTGTGAGACACAAGAGAACACAAGCGTCCTTAATTTCTGGATCTTTTTCACAAAGCTACATT
Source organism: Sparidentex hasta (assembly GCA_030272975.1). Classification (NCBI taxonomy): domain Eukaryota; kingdom Metazoa; phylum Chordata; class Actinopteri; order Spariformes; family Sparidae; genus Sparidentex; species Sparidentex hasta. The sequence goes on along the minus strand of JARJLU010009264.1, from coordinate 22,467 downwards.
TGGAGACAAACATTAGCTACTGTTGCTCCCTTCAACCATCTTGGTTAATCCAACACAGGTCCTTCACGAAGAAATCCACAGTCCAGCAGCGTTAAACAACATGAACAACTTGTCCACAGGTTTGTACAGGCAACCGAGAGAGAGAGACGGGGGAGGGGAGGTATCAGTTTCCTTGTTTACGGTGGCAGCAGTGTACTGCAAACATTACGTGTTCCATGTATCCGGCCACAAATTTGAGTGAAATTGAACTCAGATCAGCTGGATGTGGTTATTCTTTAGGACATAATTCAGTTTGGCCCTTCAAACTCCTACAAGCATACGAACCGCTCTGACACGCGACAAGATCTTGTGCATTTTGTAAATTCTTAAACCAACTTCCTCCTCCTTCTTCTTCTTCTTCTTTTTTTTTTTCCTCCTCCACTGCACTTTTTATTTCCCCTATTAATTTGGCAAATGGTGCAATCAGCAGAGAGAGAGAGAAAAATATTGGACCAAGAGGGTGTACGAAGAAGAAAGAGATAAAAAGGTCCACGAGGAGAAAAAAAGAGGGGGGTTTGTGTGTCGGGAGGGTTTTTTTTTTCGATGGGTAATGGAGAGGTCAAAAGGAGAATAAAGTGTTGATGAGAAGACAGTGAAGTCTGAGAGAAGACTCTTCTGCCAATCAGCGCCGTAATCACACTTTTCCAATTTCCTCTTTACGTTACAAAGACTACCACCCAGCTATAGGTACGACCGCCTCAGTATTTAAGTGTGTGTGTGTGTGTGTGTGTGTGTGTGTGTGTGTGAGAGAGAGAGAGAGCGAGTGTGTGTGTGTGTGTGTGTGAGTCAGTTGGAAGGGCAGCTAGGCGTAAAATTGAGTCCAGATTCATTAGGTTCTGTGAGCTGAGCTGCAGTTGGTTTAAGTGATACATTTCCTCTGGAAGTGGAGGTGTGGAGGTGTGTGGGTGGATGGGTGTTGTGGTGGTGGTGGTGGTGGTGGTGGGGGTCAGGCGTACGTTACGGGTCTCTCTCTCTGTCTCACACCTGTGCACACACACACACACACACACACACACACACACACACACGTGCACACACACGCACACACGAGTATCAGACAATTTAGAGGCCTTTATTCTATTTTCTCCCTCGTCTGTCTCGGTGCTGAGTGACACTGTAAATCTGAGCCAATTTCCTCCTCTAATCATCATTAAAAAGCGCAAATTACTCCACTCTCCATTAAACACTCCCACACGCCTGCTGCTATTACTTGCTCTGCAGCCTTTTCCATACACACCAGACTGAGGCCAGCCTTTTTTCTTTTTTTTCCTGCGTAGCTTTATCCCAACCTCGCTTTATCCACGAGATAAGCGCAGACACGCCAGCATATGTCCTCAAACAGGAAACAAACACGCCGCACACCGTGTTTTTTTGGGTTTTTTTCATACCGAGCAGTGGGACTCGACATTTTTCAATCTGCGGCGACTCCCAAGCGACAATATTTTTCCTGAATGAGGTTTTTGCTGTGCGGCTTTTTTTTAATGCAAAAAATAGCCGCTCACAGTCGGATGGAGATTTCACCGGGGAGAGCGATTTCATAGAAAAAAAGATGTAAAAAGTCGTGTCTGAGATGAAGGTGAAGAAGCGTCGAGGGGCACTAAACCTCACGTAACGTATAACAGGCCCTCGTCACCCGTCAGAGGTCAGAATTTAAAGCTCCGCCATGTGTTGTGGTTTTTATGGTGGTGATGGTGAAAAGGTCTTTGCACTCGTGTAGACTCGAAGAAGAAGAAGAAGAAGTGAAGTCAGGGTACACAGATAGACAGCGTATGCAATAATCAAAATTACAACAGAAGAAGATTAGAATAAAATACGTTTTTATATACCCAGAATGTATGTGCAGTGTCATCACATTACCAAATGAAACCAAATGGTAAAAGTAAATTAACGATTTTAAAGAATAAAAGCAAATTCTCATGTTTGTGAAGCTCAAACGTTTTTGTCTAAATAGTCGCGATTCATTTTCTGCCACCTGATTAAACGCCTTTTCATATTCTGCGAGCTCGTCTTGTGATTTGTGCGCGACAGCCTCGGTGAAAATGAGCCACTCACCGACGTGCTGACGGGAAAAAAAAACAGGTTCAGTTACAGTTCAGTCCGATCGTCACGCCGCCTCGACCCGGACAGTCCTGCAAAGTTCTGGCAGCCATTACCCGACTGTGTGCAGGTGTGCTGCAGGTGTGAGGAAGGTCAGTGCTGTCGTTGACGTCTCCACAAACTTTTCTCTCCACTTTCTGAACCGGTCCTCCTGGGGCGTCTTTTATAAAACATGTTCTCGGATTTATATTTCAATTTCTTTTTAAGATGATTTCCGGCGGTGTGCTTTCGTTCAATTCATTCAAGATGCCGAGCGTGAGATTCCCGTTTGTCAAATTACGCACCTGTGGTCTATAAATCTCCAATCGACTTAAATCGGCAGCACCTGCCTGGTGACGTCCCCCCTTATGTAATGCCAGCACAAGTACAGGGTGGAGGACCAGAAACAGAGCGACCATGTAGGAGAGAATTATCACCCCGGCAGTATAACGTCACAGAGTTTATTCTGCAACAACAGTCGGCCACAAGTATGTTACATCCGTTTCATTCATGGTTACGACTGACCAACACAAAAAAATGATAATGACTGAACTGACACAGGTGTAACAAAGACTGACAAACAGTGACAATTGCATTTCAGAATTTAAAACAGCAAATGTAACTAGAAATACACTGCAAACCACAAGGCTTGATGGGAAATATATGCTTTTTCTACACTTCTACTGGCTGAGTGATTGATCAGCTGAATGATGTGTGACTAACACAATCAAGCCTGAGATATATAGATTTGTATATACCGGACGATAAACTGTTGAGGGAATACAGTCTGGAAAAGAAAAGGGTGTCGACAGCACAGTTATTTTTTTAGGTGTGACTTCTTTTTTGTGGCTAAAACACATCTGGCTTTCAGTCGAGTTTTGCAGTCGAACGCTCTTCTTTCTTGTCGGTGCTGATGGCTGCTTCTCCACAGTGACGATGGCAGTTGTACGTCATTCAACCCTTCAACATCAACGCTGAAGGTACGTTTATTTTTATAAATGAGACCAGATACGTTGGCGAGAATCGAGTCGAGAGAGTAAACCTCCACTCGAGGCCTAAATTCAGCCAGAAAGTATGAATATCAAGTAAAACGCAACAACTACTTCAGCTTTATTCTGCTGCTTCACTATGATGATCACTTGGTTGCACCTCCTTTAATGGGAGCCTCTCCACATGAGCACATACTGTAGAAGTGCAGCGTCGTATATTCTCTGTCTGTGTCCATCTTTATTCTTTCATTCATCGTCACTCGTTTTATCCTCCAGGTCCACGTCCTGTCTGTCTGTCTGTTCTCCCATCGCTCTGTATTTATTCTAACTGTGCGAATAACGACTCCAGGTTCAAAGTGTCAGAGGTCAGGAATTAATTTAGCCAGCGCGCCTCCTCGTGCTCGTAATGGAGAACAGATGATTTAGGTGCTGGTTTGAAACTGTTAATCCTGCGTCAGATTAATAAGAAAATGTGTGACCTCACCAAATAAGAATTGAAAGACTTCACCTGTCTGCAAATCATTTTCCTCAACTTCCAGGAAGTGTCAGCGGCTGACTGGCACAGTTTTAGGGCTGGCCTGCAGTGGAGGATGATGGGATTTCGTTATTGAATATTGTTCGTGTGACAGTCTCATTTCTTGCCTCTGGCCTGAGTACGGCGGTGCAATATTCTCACCCACAAAATTCATTTTAAGACGACTTTTCGGCCCCAAATATAGCCCCGGTATTTTATTGGTGATCCCAGACTGAAATATTAATGTCCTGGAGGGCGGGGTGCGTTTTTTTTTTTCTTTTTTTTTTTCCCTGATGCATTAATAGAGAGAAGGCCGGCCCGGTGCATCAGATCTTTCTTCACTAACTTTGTCCCGATCAGGAGTCCTCTGCTGCCTCCGAGCTGATCGTTCAGCGTGTTTGCTGCAAATGGTTTCTTTGGTCGTGCTCTCGTGTTACTGCAGTCTTAATGTTTACAGCAGAGCTCTGTGGAAATAACTCACAATTTTATGCCCTTTTCCCTCTGATTTAAAATATAATCAGATAAAAACAAACAAAAAAAGTAACAGGTAACTGAACTGATGCGTCGATTACTCTCTTTTCTGCTAAATGCACACTTAACGTTCTGCAGGCAGGTGACGACTTTACACTCAGCTTGATGTGTTATTCCTTCTTTTAGTGCCACTTTAAGTGTGTAGATCTTCTAAACAGATGGAGAATCGACTCAGACTTGTGCCACGCTGAATGCTGAGGTGTTAACTCTCCGGCTCCCCGACACGTTAACTCCTCAAGGGAAAGTCATGAAGGAGCGTTTAGCTAATGGAGGGAGAACCCTGGTGAGCGGAGCGCAGCTGTCCCGTCATTAGCCTGCATTTGTTTTCACAGTTTGTTTGTTTGTTGGTCGGGAGTGTTTTTGCACCTGCAGCTCAGACATGCAGGGTCGTGAGAAAAGGCTCAGGAAGACGACGCGCTCGTGGTTACGAACCCTCAGGGGAGCACAGACGCTGGAGGGAACTGCAGAGTCCAGCAGGGCCTGGAGCACATGACCTGAGCTAGCACTGCCGCTAGCTGTTCACTCCTGGCTGTCCACTGTTGTCTTTGTATTATATTATTACGTTTATTCTTGTAGGCAACATTGTTCTACGAGGCTACTTTTTTTTTAGGATTCCTCCACCCAGATATTCTCAACATATGTCTCTTGGTGGAAGACTTTTTTCTTGGTGACACACGCACACGTTAAAGAATCACACAAGATTAAGAATCTACAGTCATGCTAACACCTCTGTAAGTGCTAGCGTCAGCGCTCACCGTCTGCTAATTAGCACAAAACAAGGTGCAGCTGAAGCTGACGGGGTCGTCATTAGTTTTTGTAATTTTGTAAAAAGGTATCAACTCATATAAGTTGTGACCTGAGAAGTCAGGGGATCGGCAAACTTATTAAAAAATCACAGAGAGGGGCACGAAAGCCTGAAACAATTTTCATGGTGATCAATCCAACAGCTGTCGTGATGTTTCAGTGAAAGCCCGATCTTTCACCTCATGCTGCCGCTGGAGGAGTTCAACAGAGTCAATGGGATTCAGTTTTTGGGCGTCGTGGAATTTCTGTACAAAGTTTCAAGCCGGTCCGTCCACTGGTGTCAGTCTGGACTGATAACTTGGTTCCAGGCTGCCGCCCAAAAATGTGAATCACTAATATTGAAGGGATTGTTTTCAAAATCTCCAAAACTGTGCCAACAGGAAGTCTGGTTTCTCTTTATTCATTGAGACGAGGATGTCACCAGGATGTGATGTCAGCAGGTCCAGCAAGTCCAGCTGTGTTACACGCTTCTTACGCTGGTCATCTTCTATACAGAAACATGCAGACGAGCTGGCAGGACTCCCGTAAAGTACCGACGCCTCCCGTCTGGCGTCCCTGCGTGCAGGTCGCAGCAGTCCCCGGAGGATCTCCTTACAGGAAGCGGCTCGGCGTGTTTGAGGTGTGTTTGTGCATGTTTGTGCAACACAAGTAGGGACGAGGGAAGATTAAGAAGTTCTAATCTCCTTCTGTGTGTGTGTGTGTGTGTGTGTGCTCTCAGTGCAATGATAACAGCTACTCTACCAGATAAGCAGCGGCTCGTCCCTCTGGTGTGTCTCGCTGTGTGTGTTTGCAGTCTGTGACCGCTAACAGCTAACAGGAGTCTCTACAGTCCAGAGTTCAACATCTGAAGCTCCACGACCGGCGGGGCTGACGACGTGACAGACGCAACATGACACACACACACACACAACAACAACAATAAGTGATGGAAGATGAATGACTTGTTTCTCTCCCAACCTCCTCCTCCTCTTTCTCCTCCCTCCCTCTCTCTCTCTCCCCGTCTTCCTCCTCATTTTCCCCTCCCTCTCCGTCCTGTAATCACTCCCTTCTGAATCCTCCGTATATAATTCAGTAGCAATTCTGTTTCCTCTATTCCCTCCGTCGCACACCCTCCTCACGGGGAGACACAATGAGATATGACATTTCATTTGAGTTTCCTCGCCACCCGGCCGCCCCCTCGCTCCGAGAAATAAATAAATATTTCATTAGCGTGAGGCCGAGAGAGGGAATAGACGAAATAAAGATGCATGCATGCGTGCACACACACACACACACACACACACGTGTGAGCGACGCGGGGGGGGGGACACACACACAAACACAAGGCGGAGGGGGGAAAAGCAATATAAATGCATTTACACATCCACCGTCGCACACAGGCCTCCGTCATTAAACAAGCAGCTCTCGACATATATCCCCCCCCCCCACACACACACACACACACACACAAACACACACTGGTGGGTTTGGTACATGGAGGGCCGATGCAAACATACTTACGTAGAGAGTGATAATGCAATCTCACGCCTAGAAACAGACAAGATAGATAAGTAATGAAGATAATGTATCTCCCTCCGTACGTCCTATCATCCCGCCTCTCTCGTTAGACCACTTTATCATCTCCCTCCCTCACCCGCTCTCTCTCTCTCTCCCCCCCCCATCCGCCTCTCTTTCTCCCTCCATCTCTCGCAGGTCTTACCTAGAGACTCCCGGCTTTATTGTCTTAATTAAAACAGAGCCTGTTTAATTATTTTAATCCACACTACTGCACAACAGGGACTCCAGAAGGAAGGGAGGGAGGGGAGGGGAGTTCGGAAGGGAAGAAGGGAGGAGGTGTGGGAGGACGATGTGGTGCGGGTGGAGCGGGTGGTGGGTGGGTGGTTTGGGGGGGGGTATAGCCCTGACATTTCAAATTAAGCTCTTCAAGTTCAAAAGCAAGAGTTCTTATCGCTTTTCCTCTCATTCATTTTCCAATTTCTGCCCTTCTCTCCCTCCATCTCTCCGCGAGTCTGGCCTCCTTCTCACTGATCTCCACCGCCGCTCTCCATCCTCCTCCTCCACCACCAGCGCCACCTCTCTTTCTCCATTTCCTTCCTCATTACTCGTTCCTTTCTTCCTCCTGCGCTCTCCTCCTCTTCACTATACCTTTGAGAGATTAGCAGTTTGGAGAACAGCCCTGTTGAGAGCCTTTTTCAAGTCCGGGACATCAAAAGAATCATGATTATTACAATACCACGTAGACTCGTGTGTGCGTAAGAAGAAGAAGAAAAAAAAAAAGCTTTTCTTATCTTAACACACACCCACGTGCACACAGACACATTCACATGCCAAGCCATAATTCAGACTTGAGGGTGCAATCACACCGCGCTTGTTTTGAGTGGCTTAGTGTTGGTATTTCCTCAAACAGAAAATGGTGAAATCATTGAAAAAATGCAGCTTTTTCTAACCGAGGCATTCAAAGTTCCAGGCCGTCTGCGGCGTCTCTTGTCGTTGCAGCGTGTCCTGCATGCTTGGCACTGAACGGCCCTTGATGGCGGATTTCTGGACGATTTTGCACTCGGAATTGGTGGTAATCACTCTGATTGGTTGATCAGTGTTTTCACCCTGTCGCTTTTCATCCTTTTGTCCTTGTTCACATCTTTTGCCAGCGCCATTTTCAACTTTTTATCAGACATGTTCAAGGTTAGAAGCGGCTCCACCAGTGAGAGTGAAGTCAAGAATGTGCTGCAAAGCAGGCGGGGAAAAGGACAAAGGGAGGAACTGAAAAAAACAAATCATGACAGGTGAAGAACATACAAACGGTGCGTTCAAGTGCAGCTGCGATGCAACAGTCGGCCTTCAATGCAGCTGGTTCTTGTTTGGTGTGTCTCATCCTACATTCACACACTTGGTCCACTGGTCCTGGAGTATATGGGTCTATTCTTTCTCCAGACAGGAGATCCCAGCGGCGATAACATCATAATGATCACTTTTAAAATGTTGACCAAGAGCTCCTTCTTCATCTTGGGCAAGAGGTGTTGTCTCAGATAAACAGAAACTGCTTCAAATGTCCTGCAGAACCACTCAAAGAGTTGGACTGAACATGCATGAAACTGGAGCTGTGTTACTCCTCTCCTCCCCCCTCCTGTGTTAGTTCCTACAACAAGGTCCTTAAAATTTTAAATAACAAAAATCATACTGGAAGGTGTTAATTCACAGTTGGTGTTGGTTACAATGTAACCATGCAATTTTGATGCTATCGTTAAAGTGTCTGTAGAACTCCCGTTGAAAATTGGTCCATCTTAAAAGTGCCTCTTTCGTCTTAATTATGCTTTTATACGAAGATTTGACTCAAATACATTCACAAAAAAAGCCTTGGTTGCATTTTGGCGAGAGTTTCGCTTTAAATCTGTCGGGAGTCATCACCAACTCTTTAAAGACTCCGTCAGTACCGGTTCTGTGCTTTCAGGTAAATGTTCTCACTTCAAAGTGCTCGAAATGTAAACCTGTAATCAGCCTCAGCACATGAACACAACAACGCAGACTGTTTCCTCGCGACTTTGACAATGAAAGTAGGATTGTGCATCGTATTGGCCTCCGCTTTAGACATATTGAAGGATGCACAGAGATACAAACAAGTGTCATTCTCCAAAGCAGACTTTGTCAGTCTCCATCAGAGACGGTGGGAGACGACCTGGAGAGTTCTCCTCCCTGCAGACCGAGCGAGGGAGATGGAGGGTGAGCAGGCTGAGGGAGGAGGAGGGGGAGGGAGGGAGGGAGGGAGGGAGGAGGACCGGAGACGGATGGGAAATGGCAAGGATGGAGGGGAAGGAGCAGCAGAGAGGATACATTACATAATTTGTGTTCCCCTCTTCTGTCTTTCCTCCTATTGGCTGTCTGATTAGTCTGACCTTGATGCAGCCGCAGCTCAGCCGCGCTCCTGTTGAACTCTGGGTAATGAAGCCGGCGTTTACAAATAGAGAAATAAACACCTGGCTCCCCGGGAATGGTAATAAGCTCTCTCCCTCTGTATCTTTATCTCTGCTCCGCACCCATTCACATTTCCTCTGTCCTCCTCCCTTTGTCACCCTCTATCTCCTTCACTCGCTTACTTTTCTTCACCCCCTTTTTTTTTTCCTCTCCCCTCCTCCTCCTCCCCTCCCTCTCTATCTGTTTCAGCAGGGAGTCTAAACTCCCCAGATTTCCAGTTTACCTTCTGATTAAGGAGCGAGTTGAGCGTTTCTATTCCCTCTGTCTCCCTCCTCCGTTCCATCCCTCATTCATGTGCTGCCACGGTAACTAGCCTATTATCTGACAGTTCCACTCCACTGACCTGCCCAATAACAGCTTTCACATCCCTATAAATGCCCCGGAGAGGGCGAGAGAGACAGAGAGAGAGAGAGACAGAGAGAGAGACACAGGAGGAAGAAAAAAAAAGGAAGTGTGTGTTTGTGTGTGTGTACGACTGGACGTGCGCGTGTGCTTGTGCATCAACGTATAAACCCTGGAGATTGCCCCGTGTTATAAACATTTACGCCGGGCTAACAGATCATCTCCGAGATCCGGGATTGGTCCGACTCCCCCTCTGTCCCCCCGGCGAATTGAAAGCCCAAGATTAGCGAGATGATAGCTTTTCAGATTGGCGAGGAAACACAGAAATGAGTTTCACCGGGTGAGTTTACGGAGGTTAGATTGGAGCAGTTAAACGGCGGATAAATTGATGGTTCTCTCATTGTCTCTCCACCAGTATAGCGGCTAAATCTATTAACCGTCAACGACCCGTTTCGCCTCGCTAGAAAAGCAGAGACTACAGGCGAGGACGGGGAGAGGGAGGTTTGAGTAAAGTGGAAATATTTGGGGGGAGCTGAGGAAAATGAGAAGAGGCCTCTGTGATTAAAGACACTGTGAGTATTTACTGACAGTCATTTTGTAAAGCACTTTAAAAAAGCACTTAAAACAAGCTTTGGCACTTGTGCGTTAGAAAGATTAAGAGTGTACAGCCATGCTGACGGCTCTCTGGGGCCGGTCTCACCAGTGCTGGAAAGTACAATGACATTAAGGAAAAGTTAATGCAAAAATGCAAATGCAGTTGTTATCTGCTCACCCACATGAAGGTGGGAAGTCGGGTGAAGTTTTGTTGTCCACAAAACATTTCTGGAGCTTCATAGCAGAACAGTGATGCAGAAAAACAACCAAAAACATACATAAAATGTCTCCATACAAGCCCCCCGAAGTCCAGAGATCTCACATTTATATCAAAAGACGTTATTTACAGCTTCAACGTGCGGTCGAGCTCATCAGATGGGATGAACGCTCGATCTAAGACATCTCAGGGCTTCCAGAGACTTGGATTACGCCGACAAGTTGAAGGGAGACATTTTATTAATTTATTTGACATTTTGTTTCAGTTGTTCAGGAGAGCGCTGTGACGCTGTTTTGCTGTGAAGCTCCAGAAACGTTGTGTGAACCACGAGACATCATCACTTTCATTCCCACTTTCCGTCGGCGAGAGGTTGAGTAGATCATCACTGAATTTTCATTTCTGAGTGAACTTCTTGCTTCGGCACAATTTTGGGGCACTTGTACTTTATTTGAGAATTTTCATTTTCAGCTACTTCAGACTCTGACCTGAGTCCTTCACAAAGAAATCCTCCCACAAGTTCAGCAGCATTTAACTGCATAAAGAAATTATCCACAGGCTTGTCAAGGCAACCGAGAGAGAGAGAGAGAGAGAGAGAGAGCGACGTCACATTACAGTTCCCTCACATGTGACCAATAAAAGTGATTCACACATTTAATACATACATGTAAATGACTACAAACTGTTACATAGAGCCACTATAAGTAAATAACATGCTAATACTTCTTTACAAGTACTGCAACACACTGAGCTCAGTGCTAGCTAGCATCAGCATGCTAACATGATCTGCTAACATTCTGGTTACTGGTATAAAGTTCACAGACTGAGCTGAACATGTTAACATGCTGTTATGATCAGCACGACAATAAAAGCATGGGAAGGAGAGAGGAATGTAATTAGTTGACAAGTTAAATGTTTTACCTCATGGTAGCACTTTACTGTACGGACAACGACGGGGTCACCAGAAACAGGGGAGCAAGAAATGTAATTTAAAACCAAAGACTTTGGTCTTTTGCCTCATATAATGAGGGGCTCGTTCACGTCACAGTCAGTTTGTATTGGCTGGTTATTGGCAATCCTCCGTATAGTGATTGAGATATTTCAGTGTGGACCAAAGCTGCAGATTGACTGACAAATGCACAGATGTTGCTTTTCCTAAAGACACATCGCTGGCATACTTAAAAATCACACGTTTTAATTTAGAGAGTTTAATTTCAAACTTTTACTGACTTCAAGACCAGTTTGTCCTCATTTGATTGTTGACAGAAATAAAAGTCTAAACACTTTTGGATTGTCCACAACATCACAAAAGAAAAAAAAATACATCCGAGTCAAACACTTGTGTTCTGTGGTGTGTAACATTCAATTTGTTTGTCAAAGGTTTAGCAAAAGAAAAACACTCTTCAGAGCTGTGAGGTTACGCACCAAAGAAGCACGGCCTTTTCACTACAGCACAGCAGAACAACACACACACACACACACACACACACATATATACAGTACAACCAGAGACACACAACTAATCCTTCTTGCAGAATTAACTGCATCACAAGTCCTGGTCGCATTAGAAAGTTGATAAATTACATTTGATAAAAGTCTCTTCAATAGACCGGGTCAGCGTGCAGACTGTGTGTTTGAGTGTGTATCGGCATGCATGTGTGTGTGTGTGTGTGTGTGTGTGTGTGTGTGTGTGTGTGTGTGTGTGTGTGTGTGTGTGTGTGCGCGCACAGCGCCTCAAAGCCACTGAGTTTGAAGAGAAACACTTTAGAGGAGGAATTTAATGAGTCCATTTAGTGATGATTAAATAGAATGACAGTCAAATGATGTGGACTCGGTTTTAATAAGAGCCATCTTCATAATCCCCCAATCTGTAAATATCTGCTCCGGCAGAGTCCACACAGGGCTGGATTTAAAGTTCCACTCTGATTCTGCTCTGACACGAAAGAAACGGAAAAGACCCCTCTTCATCACTGCATCCCCCCCACCAACACTCGCCACTCACTTACAGAGGAGTAGCAGGGAAACGCCCGGATACTGGATCACACAGTACCACAGCAGCCCGGTAGGAACAGTTCTGATTTGTAAGTCGTACCTCTTTATAAAGCCAGTTCTTAAATTTGTCCTTGCTCACAAAAGATTCCAGCAGTTATTTTAAAACTTAAACTCATTTTGGTTGAAACATTACAGATTTTGTCATCAGATATAAGACGTTACAGGTTCCCTTTATTCGAGTGTTGCAGCAAGAACTGCAGAACGCTGCGGAAGGATATATTCACCATTTTAAAGTTTTATGCACACAGCAAAATGACGTGCACTGAAGCGAAGTCATTCCAGTCTGAAGGAAAACAATAAAAGTCGCTCATTCTTTGCTTGAATGCTGATGACAAGATTAAAACGTTGCTTCTGCGCTGCCAGGTCCGTCCCCGCACATCAGCTAACACAAAATGTGACTATATGCAACGATGCATCCATGAAGATTGTTACGTAGGTGTCCCTCAGCAACATCTTTAACTATCTTGTTGACTTGTTTTTTTTTCGATATAAAAAAAACATCGAAAAAAAAAACGATGTTCTGTGACAGGTGACGTGAAAGTGAAGGTACCAGATTTCTGTATCCTTAACAAAGTAATAGTGCTGCTGTAAGTAATACATGTAACACCTCTTTATAAAGCCAGTTCTTAAATTTGTCCTTGTCACACTGGACAAAAAAACCCACTAATATCCAGATTCGGTCTTTAATATGAATGTGTATAATGAGTATTTGCTCCAGCGTCAAATGACTCTGTTTGTAAATGTAATCTAACGAGGTTCATCACCTGCTGCTTTCAACTGGGAAAAAAGAGGAAGGCAAACTCGTCTCCTTTCAAAGTTAAATGTCTTTTTTTAGCCTGCACAGACGCACTGACGCACTTATAGTTTGACCCTACAGATGGTAAAGTTGTGTTATTTGTACAGAGATTTAAGCGACATGGCTGTTATAGCACATGCAAACAAGAAAATAATTCATTGTGGAGTTCTGGGTTCATTTTCAGTTCACCAGCGACGAATCAAAGTCTTGTTTTACTCAAAGAAAACTTTTACTTGATTGTTTAAGTAGTCGATAAAACCTTTGCGAACATGTAAAAGTTCCCTCTGTGGCTACAGTTGTTTCAGAGCTTGTGAAAAGAAAAAAAAAAAAAAAGAAAAGAAAAGAGGGGTTTGACCTGAAAGTGTGAAGACAGGGGAGGAAGAGGAGGAAGAGGAGGAGAGCAGAGAGCAAGATGTCTGGGATGTTTTTGAGACGCTCTGAGATGAAAAAGGTGAGAAGGGCCACAGGAATGGTTTCCCATGATCCTGCTTGACCTGACCTGGGCCGGGCTACACTCGGCTGGTGGTGGTGTGGAAGTGTGTGTGTGTGTGTGTGTGTGTGTGTGTGTGTGTGTGTGTGTGTGTGTTGGGGGTGTTAGGGGTGTTTTCAGTCTGTCTCGCTGCTGTAAACAGTGTTCCTCATGGGCAGAGGTTAGAATCCACCTTCAAAAAAAAAAAAGAGTCTGCAGTCTTTCCTCGCGTATATCAGCTGTGACACGTTATTGGAATAAATCATGTTGGTAACATCAGATCCACAACAACACACCGCCAGTTTAAGATTACCCAAATCTAATCTGCGTCTGTGCGCATCTGAGTGTATTAAAGAGGCAACGATAGCTCAGCGAACATAATAAACCCCCGAACCAATCACGTATCGGTTTCATCAGGGGAGTTTCCAACATCCTTCGCTCTAATTGGCTATCATGTAATCCGGTGTCCCTGAAGACTTTCTATCCATCCATTACTCCCTCTTTTCTCACTCTCACCATCTCTTCCTGGTGCAGGGCCCCCCTCCACCTCCACCTCCTCCACCTCCTCCTCCTCCTCCTCCTCCTCCTCCTCCTCCTCCTCCCCCACCTCCACCTCCTCTCTCATTTCAACTTGTTTTTACTCCATCTGACTCTTCGTCTTCGCTCCTCGCTCACTTCCACTTTGCCCATTTTTTAAATCTACAAGATTTGCAAATGAAAAACTTGACACCTCTTCCTCTCCTCAGATATCCCACACTCCTCCCTCACCCTACCTTCCTCCCCTCGTCTCCCCCCTCTCACCCTCTTCCTCTCTCATTTTTTCTCTCTATCCTCTCCCCCCCCCTCCGTACCCCTCTTCCTCTCCCCTCTCCCTCTCTCTCTTCAGGGGGAGTCATTGAGTGTGTAATCGCTTGGTTACGGTGTGTCAGTCTGAGTCTGAACCCACCATCTGTCCTCTGGGCTTCCGTCTGGGACTGCAGACACACACACACACACACACACACACAGTGCAAATATACAGACTCACACAGCCGAGCCAAGCTCATTCACACCACAATATGATGACAGCTGTATCACCCACCTATTGACATGGGCTGTCAGAGGGGCAGTGACTAACATAACACATTATGACATATCCCACACACCCAGGTGGTGACTACAGTGCACACACACATTGTTCTGGGTTATAATTGTTCTTCCATTACGGCCAAACTCAAAAAAAAAAAACCCCGACAACACCTGATCAAAAGATAGGGACGCTCGCAGGCTCAGTGATGGCGTTGTCAAAGAAACAGGATCTGGAATGGAGACCTTCCTCTACAGCTGGAGCAGATTCAAAATGTGTAACAGGCTGGCGACAGCACACCGGTGACGTTTGCAGACGTTTGGTGGAGCGGCTGCTGTACGCAAGAGCAGCGCCTACGTGGTGCGTAAGTGCCACCAAGATCTGCTCTGCAAGCGTAAAAATGAGCCCTTCTGCTATTTATAATCTTTACACGGGGCGTACGTGGTGCTTTGAGACAGAAATGTCTCATGCAGCGGCGATATTTTGTTAAATTAAACGACCTGTGCGCAGGAAATGAATAGCTGAATTTACCTGACTGACGGCAGGTGGCTGCTCAGTGACTTTATCTAGATTACTGTCGTCTGGATGTTCGAGGACGATACTTCAGCGAGCGGGACTTCCAGGAGTCGACCGAAGTCCCACAGCTCCTGAATATCAACTTCTTCCACACCGTAATCTGTATTGAATCGGACAGCACAGGACGTAGACATATTTCACGTTTGAAGGAACAAAGAAAAGTGAAACGTAGTCACAAGATGGCGGAGGAGACGCTGCGTACTTTACAAGTTGTGAGACGTGAGCAACAGCTACCTCGCCAAGTGAAACTGCCACCCTTCGTCAAGATCTAAGCAGAAATATCTATCTCTTCGGACGGAGACCGTAACCAATAGATTACTGCCGTCTGTAGATAGCTGATCGTTGAGTCTCATTCCCAGGCTGTCCAGTCCCATGTTTTGGGTCGTAATTCAGGTTGAACACCAACATAAAGCATCAGTGTTTGACAACCTGGGAATGAAACTCAACAATCAACCATCCGTCTACAGAATCACCTTCCCAACCTTTAACTTATCCATGTTACACAAAATCAGTGAGAACTTTTCACAGCTCTGAATTCTGGCCTGCACACATCACGTGTTCAGTGTAGCTGGACTGTAACAAACTGAGGATTCATAAAGAAACATGCTTTATGAATTCATTTACCAATTCATGAAAGGGAAGCTTCAAATTCTGCTTTCACAGAATAATTGCAGCATAATTCTTGGTTCATTCAACAGTTGAATGACTGTAATTACTGCAGTACCTCAGAATGAAATGTTGGTATAGTACGTTTCTGCAAACCTTGGTTGATTTGGATTTGTGCGTTCTGTCCGCATCATATCAACATTTCTATAATACATGTCAGATGACCTTCATAAGAGAGGACCTTCATGTCAGGAGGTGCAGGAGATGACAGCGAGGAGAGAAGGTGTCTCGACATTTGTGAAGTGAAACAACGGGACAATTTATAGATTACAAAAATTTGCTATTTATGAAGAGGATGTCATTCACTGTACAGATTGTAAAGTCCACTGAGGCAACGCAATGGTGATATACATTACTGTGGCCCTATTTGTGGCGACAAAACTTGATATTCTAAGCCAAAACATCCTCTTTTCATTGCCCTAACCAAGTGTTTTTTGTGCCTATACGTAACATGATTGTCAACACAATGTTGTCACTACATAAGATTTAAAACTGAACCAAAGAAATGTTAAGTTAAACATTTCAACATATTCATGGTTTGCAGAAATGTACATCGCGTACATTCATTCTGGGGCCACTGTTGGAGACACCGTTTCGACATTTGTAAGTGTGACGCCACTTCATATTTTAAGGAAACGTTGGTAAATATTTTTCCGTTTTGTTTAAAGTCAAAAGATTATCTTTTCCCTAATCAAGTGTTTTTTGTGCCTAAACCTAACAAGACGATTAGAGCAGCAGTTCAACATTCACCAACAAAGAATCTTAAAGTTTCAGCATATCAAACGTAACGTTTATATCAAGAAATGCATATTACATACAACAACATGTATTCTGCGAGTTGGGTTGAAAATAAAGGTGAGGAGGACGAGTTGAAGTGGCCGAGACATAAAAGTGGAACCACGGTGGCTCTGCAGGGTGCAACATGACTCACCGGATACAGAGACAAGCTCAGAGTGGCTGAAGAAGAAGACGTAACAAAAACCAGGAGCCTCCTGAAATACTTACCAACTAAATACTATCATGGTAATAGGTATTTTCATCCTCCCTCTGTCTTCTGTATAACTGAGTGAGAACGTACAAGATTCATTGACGGGAAACCCAAAGACATCATGTCACTGCCTGTGTGTTTAAGATTAGAGGAGACAGCGGTCGCGCTTCGGCGGACAATCATCAGTGATCGTCACCAATGCAACAACTATTAACCTCTGCTGTGTTCAGTGTCTATCTGTGTGTGTGTGTGTTTGAAGATACAGGGAGAGGGGAAGTAGGCCAACGCTGCCGCTTCAACAATAGTGAAAGTACAAAAGAGAAGAAAAGGCAACAAGAGAAAACACAATAAAATTCTGTCCGCTGCACGGTGAGGCAGCGCGAGAATATGTGCATAACAAACCAATTATACCTCATCACAGCTGCACGGGAGTAGAGAGGCATCAGTGCATGAAATAGTCTATTATGATAAGAATTAAAATAGTCTATCAAGATCAGATCTAGAAGTAGTGCGGTGTGATAAGAACTAAACAGGCAGACTGTGAATGTGGTACACGATCACATCCTCTGATACGTCCCCCGGGTTTCACATCAGTGGAAACGCCCGCCAGCGAGGCCCATTTAAAACAGTTAAAACACAGCTTTGATCACATTAACGGAGAAGAAAGGCATAACTCGTACTGTTTAGTTAGTCTGTGCTATTTTTTCACTTCGCAAGAAAGAGAAAGAACGAGGAAAAAGTGGGAAGACGGTCTGAACAACGAGTCCTCGTGACTGAACCGTTGAAAAAGTGACCCACATGGACACTGCAAGGACGATCAGCTGCCACTATTATTAAAGTTTTAGAGTGTCGAATACTTTAGTCTCTGAAACCTACGAGACTCACAGCAGGTCCAAACCTCGTGGTCCAGTCTTGAAACATCATCCACTTCTCTGCTCTCATCTTTTTTTTTTTTTTTTTTGTAGCACTTTGAATAGAAGAAATGCCATGTAAAGTAGCCCTTTAAAATGTTTTTTTTTTCCATTTTAAGAAGAGCACCAGAAATATTTAAAGGCAGGATATACAAGAGCTGCTAGTTGCTGCTAACTGGAGCTGCCACTGGCTAGTTAGCTCAGTGAGCGTTAGCGATGTGGACGGACAGCTCAGGACCAGGGCCTTTATTTGAGCCAAGCTGCCCCCTGGATGGACCTTTTCCTGAGTAGGTTTAAACTTGCGCCTCCGAGCAGGCCACAGTGACACCTCGTGACCACGGCTGACCCGTGACGACCCCGTTCTGATCTCAGGTCTGTGCAGGAATCGTGAGAGAGAGACATTTTCAGTTTGGTTTATCTGAAGTGTCCACGTGCTCTCAGATATCAGCTGTTTCATCATGTTTGCTTTCATCAGTTTCAGTTACTGCTGGTGAAAACCCAACCCAAAGCTTTTAAATAACGAGATAATAGAGGATGTTTGCCAGCAAATAAATGGAGCTCTATTAGCAGCTTTGTGTGTGTGTGTGTGTGTGTGTGTGTGTGTTTACAGCCGTCCTCTGACCACTAAGACTAGCACGTCATCAGTTAAAGACACACCTTCACACAGGTAGTATCATTGTAAGGGAAATGCAAACCCCTGCCACTCTATGCTGAGTCAACCTGAGTAGAGTCAGGCCGGCAGATATGATGGAAAGAATGTTTGGACCACCAGAACAGGAGCTTTGGACCGACACCGGCCAAGACGTGCTGGTTATTTATTACACACTGCGCCTTTAAATCGCTGAAACAACCAAAGATGTTTAATGACAAACCAGACAAAATCAGATGCTCGTGTTCATCCGCTCCAACCACTTCCTGTCGCCGCACTAAAAGAACTGCGTCCTGCGTCTGTGACCGAAACATAAACACACACGGTTTTAAGCTGTTTGAATAAAACAAGCGATGACGGCAGTTTTCTGTGGAGGACGGTTTCTGACAGAGGAGAGGTGTTGGATTATTCATCCTGAAATCTTTCCCCTGTTGTACTGAAAAAAAATCAGTTTGAGAGACACGTTAGATATGAGTGTGTGTGTGTGTGTGTGTGTGTGTGTGTGTGTGTGTGTGTGTGTGTGTGTGTGTGTGATAGATGGCCTCTCTCGCTCTGACAGATGCTGTAGAATCACTCAGCCACGCCAGCCCCGGCTGGTTACCGGGGGCAACCCTGTAAATCTGACATTATGGGCTGTTGACAGGAGAAACGGTTGTTATCATAACCCGCAGTGAGTTACAGGAAACACACACATCTCTCAAGTTTTCAGTATGACAGGAATATAGCGTTACACACACACACACACACACACACACACACACACACACACACACACACACACACACAGATCGACTGAAATGAGGTATTTGGAGATAATTTGGATTTACAGCTCTGCAGTGTATGAAGGTACGGGTAAGTGTGTGATGAAATGGTGTGTGTGTGTGTGTGTGTGTGTGTGTGTGTGTGTGTTGGAGGTCAGTGTCTACATGTTTTATATCTCAGCGAGAGGGATGATAGAGTGAAGTGATGAGTGTGGGAAACCTCACGATGAGCAGGTCACAGGAAACAAGATATCTTACCTGGCCCTGTCTAATCCTCACCATGAAATGATCTCCACACACACACACACACACACATTTATGCAGCATACACACATGCTGCCATGCTTCCAGTTTCATGTCATGATTACGCTTTTTGAAACCAAAATATTCCCTTTCTCTCTCGGCCCGTCTTCTTCTCCTTCCCCTCTCGCTCGGTCTTTTTCCCCCTCTTTTCCGTCCTCCGTCTGTCGCGCTCCGTCTGGGTGTTCCAGCAGTAATGGTGTGTGCTGTGGGAGCAGCAGGAATGGCCATTACCATCCATGGATCACTGGCAGAGGCCGGCACACAGTGGACTCACATGAGAGAGGGAGAGGGAGAAGGAAGGAGCGAGGGGGGAGGTCAAAAAGCTACCAGAGAGCAAAAAAAAGAAGCGAATGAAGAGAAAAAGATGGCAGCGCTAGCAGGATATTATATCATCCAGTTATTATAATGAAGTCATTCCGCAGCGTTTGCGATGATGGAGGATTTCTAAGTAGTAGCTACGTTAAACCGCTTGATGGATTTGATGCAGATATAATCACACACAGGGCTGCGTGTATTTTTTTTTTTTCTAGTTGTGACTGAATTTGGATGGAAATGTCTCCCAACACGCCTCAAACCCACAGATTTATGGGTACTAAAATAAGGAGAGACTCATCGACGTGGCTTTATTTCATTCGGGGATTCAAGTCGACGTCAAACACAACGTTTCATATTTTATCTGCTCGGCTTCGGACTGATGAGAGAGGGCGGATGGATGAGGGAAACATTTAGCGCAGCAAGCTCGCTGTCTTCTTGGACAAAAAGTCATTAATAACAGGACACAAGTTTGAAACTTCATAATGAGCCAACAGCTAATAGTTGTGAGAGATGTTGGTGAATGATTGATAAAAGGTTCCTCTACTAAAATATTCCACCATGCCTGCACATGCATATCTTGATAAATGGGGTTTTTGGACTGGATGTTAAGTGGTTGACTGTCAACATACCAACATAAATTATATTAAATGTGTCTCCCAGCTGTTCACTGTCAGCACATTTCATGTGTTGTTGTTTTTATCGATCATTTCCACTCCTGGTAACCAAACCATGGTTAAGATTTTTAAGTGCTTGGGTGAAGTTAAGGAAAGATTGTGGTTCTCGGTAAATAAATAAAGTGATAAAAGTCGAGGCAGGGCAAAACCAAACCCTGGCTGCTGTGTCACCATCACATAAATAAGAAGGTTGAGTTTAAATGCCGTGTGACAAATACATCCCATGTATTAATTTCAGAGAGAATTCAGTGTCGTCCTACAACTGTTTTTTAACACAGTGCAACATCACCCAGCAGGTCACTGTGTTGGCCGATCAAACATGTTAAAGGGATATTCCGGTGTAAATTTAATCCATGGTCTAACACACCGTGACACCGAGTAAGATCCCCCCCAAGAGATCAAGTTTGCAGACCACTTGTGTATTTTTAGCCGGATTGCTGTTGTAAAGTGAACACAACTCACCACTCTCCTGCAGCAGCTTTCTGGCGGTTTCTTGTTAGAGGCGTAAACTGCAAGGTATTGTTAACACGCAGTCATTTACTCTGTGTCACGATGTGTTAGATCATGGATTAAACTTACACCGGAATATCCCTTTAAGTGCACATTACCGATAGATGACATATTTTTACTCCTCTGCCCAACAAAGGGTAAAATAATTATCACAATTAGTTTTAAAATTGTGTCTCAAAAGCCGTGTTTTCCATTAAAAAACTTGTAAACTTTTGATACATCGCAAAAAAATGTGTTTCCTCTTTGTGCGTTTAAACTAGGTACAGAAAAAGACAAAAAAAACATGCCAGGCAAGGGTACAAACTTAAAATGGAAAGTTTCCATGTATTTTTCAAGCCAAATTGGTTAATAAACATCTTCAGTCTTTTTACATGAATTTAATAATTGGCAGGAAAGTTATGCAGTTATGCAGAAAGAAGAGATTTACATCCTTGTAGCCAAGTATTGCCAGTATGCAGTCTTCTCTGCAGCGCCCCCCAGCAATTAGTTTGGGCTAGGAGCCAAAACTTATAAAACAATAAAAACTGCTCAAAAAGAGGATTTATAACGATTTTTTTCTCAGATGCGCGAGCTTTCACTACTTCTACGGCTCAACACAGCGGTGCGAAGACACGTGACGTCATCAGCTCATCCCAGCAGAGCACTTCAACTAATGTGAGAGTTTAATGTCAAATTTTTGATTAACCTCACCATTCTTGGTAATCTTGCGCATTAGCATGATTTTCTTCTCTTCCGTGCCTGTTAGAAGTCCGTCTGCGACCAAAATCGGTTGAAACTGCTGTGAGTGGTGTGCTTGTGTCAGCGGCTGAGATGTTTCCCTGCTCGGCTGTAATAAAGCAGACGACTGGCTTTTGTCATTACAGACTTTTCTATTCCGTGTCTATGTTCTTGAATTGTCTCCTAACGTATAACGTCTCTGTTCCTGCTAGTCCATAAAGAAGTGTTTTACATTATTTATTAAATATGAATTAAGTCTGTTGTGGCTTGTAAACCTCATAACGTGTGCGAGGGAAATAAAAACCGAAGCACAAAAACAAAGGAAGAGATGGTTGAACATCTAACACACCTCCAAAAATGGAAAAAGAAAAAACCAGGAGCCGTGATGAGAGGACTACGCAGTCGTTCGGGGGTCGCGGCAGCGTGGCGGGTTGTACCGGCGCTGACCTTTCTGTTGTAACACCCCCAGTATAAAGGGAAGTGCCACACAAAGAGGTCTATTAACAGAGAAACCAGATATAATGGGGAAACAAGATGGGCCTTTAATGGGGACAGGCAGGGCTGTCAGCATGCATAATGTAACAGTCGTGTTAAAACAACACTGGGCTCCATGTGCTCCCCCCTTCAAACACACACTCTCCCTCACACACACACACACACACACACACACACACACACAGAAACAACCTTATATGAGAAACCCAAGTTATTAATTCACACACTGGTCTTCATCTATGAAATATTCTCCATGCGCGGCGCACATTTCTCTTGCAAGGATGGGAATCATTGTTGTGTGTAATTATGAAGACAATGTTCGGAGGGATTATCAAAGAAGTAAGGGGGGAAGATAAGAAAGCGGCAGATGAAGAGGGTGCGGGGACGAGAAGAAAGGGAAGTAGAGGGGGAGAGAGGGAGAACGGAGGAGGAGGAGGAGGTGGTGGT